>JAEIIJ010003664.1:0-13871 GCA_018904815.1 Drosophila ogumai
GGCTGTTGATGCTGATCAAGAATATATATACTTTATAGGGTCGGAAACGTCTCCTTTACTTTGCGTTGCAAACTTCTGACTGAAATTATAATACCCTGCAAGGGTATAATAACGGCAATTCAAAAAACATGATTTTATTATTTTATTCCAAATTTTTATTTCCCAAGACTCGGAAGTTTAAAAATATGTTCCATAATGTGGAAATAAAATAAAAAATAATAACTCCCAAGTAGATCATATCAAAGAAGTTCAGCACAAGTCTCAGAATGGGATAAAAATGTACATTAATACCAAAATTTATTTAATTATAGCTTATGGATTTTTATGATTTTAAAGGACGATGTCAAGAAAGAAGCATATCCGTCCGTCTATCTTTCTGTTACCACTAATATACATATATACAGGGTCGAAAATACCTCCGTATGCATGTTACTTTTTTGATTTTTCGCAATACATATTTGATTTAGCTTTTGAAATGACATCTGCAAAGTTTAATTCAGATTATTGAAAGCTGAGAGACAATTTTGCGTAACTACGGACAGACGGCAAACGTAGAGGGCGAAATCAATTCGGTTGATAAAGAATGTACTATATGCTTTTTATAATCGGGAGTCCTCTTCACTGTGTAAATTAATAATATTAACTAAAACTATAATATTGAAAAATGCAATATTAAAGTATTAAAAGAATAATGTAGTTTTGGATTTGGTTGGTAATAATTGAACTCAGCTCCGGCGTCTAATCGACTTGATAAGAGCTTTGCCCTCCCGTATTTAGTTTGTCTAACTCCTTGCAAAAATATATAATCACTTAAAACTCACATTGTTTCCACCTTTGCTGGTTAAGTTATGAAGTGGTTGGATTCTGTTGGCATTAAGTTCCATCGAAATAGACAATGAAATGCGTTTAATAAAGGGTCCTTAGGCTGGTCAGCTTTCGAGTGGTTGATATTAAATGTCATGCACAGGATGCGAATGAACTGAATCTAACTCTTCAGTAGATAAAGGATAATTTTATCATAGTATTTTTATGACATCTCAATAAAGCCTCGTCATGCTTTAAAGAGGGTGAAATCGCAGGGGCACTAATCAAAAAAATATTTTTACAACAGGGGAAACAGGCTAGCTTTCGATCCCAGCCTTGCTCCTTTGTAGAATTATATACGTTGAAAGGACCATGAATTAAGTTATTTTAAATGATAATAAAAATTACAGCATTTTTGAGTTCAGAGGGACTGCAGTCCGATGGCGTCTGGTCCTAAGGTCTTGCCGGTTGCATAAGTGCCAGAGAGTGTGTCTGCCGCAAATAATTTGATTTGCATGTGCAAATGGACGTGGAATTGAATTTTCTTATGCATGAAATGTGCGCATAATTGGTCTGGGGCTCCAATCACTCTGACACACAAAAGCACTTACTGGCAGCTATCGGCTTTATATATCTTTTCACGACTAGCCAGAAACCCACCCATTCACTTGCCAACGTATAAATTTCATAAAGAAGTCGAGGAAATTTAATGTGATCTCTTAAGTCTGATCAGAATATGAATAAAATTTTATCTAGGTATTTGTATGGCGATGTATGGCGACAGTTTGATTTTACAAGATTTTTTTGTAAGTTAAAGATTTTTATTAGTCTGCTCGAACAGTTTCCTGGTTCTTATAGGTTCGGAGGGGTTGGGGAGGGCCCAATAAGGGTTGTATTTTTACAGTTTTTCTGATTTCTAGGGTAGATTAAGTTTTAGGCTAATGCTGATTGTGTGGTATACAAGCCTTTTTTTAAATATGCCCCTTTCATTGTATTTGCAATATTGTTACAAAATTACCTTGGTCAATTACTTACCTCACTTTAAAGTCCACTCTCTTACTTGGAAACTTTTTTCAAGTGCACTGTGCTGTTGATTATAACCAGAACTTGAAGTTTACCCTCTTTACGGTGCTCCAGGGTTGAGGCTATTGAGAGCCCTCAGCAACTTACTTCTCTGAAAGCATTTTTTGGTCACATCTTTTCTACCGCTCCCGTTGACCTGCCCGTCGTTTTCGACTTCCGGACTTTGGCCAGAGCAGGGTCGGGCGATCATTAGCATTTCTTAGAGGGGCAAAATAAGTTGCGAAGATGTTGCCCCAAGTGGATTAGCTAAATGTGTTGAGCGGTTTTTCCCGCTGCGGCTTGCCTCGTTTTCGTTTCCAGTGGCAATTCGCTACGAACATCCGCCTCCGGGCTAATGTGACTTTTATTGGATTTAAAAACTTAAGTGTCAGCTTCCGCACTTTTCAAGCAGAGATGGTGACTTTCTTAACATTCTCCCGTTGTACTACATTTTCTATTCTTTGATTTGAACAAAAGATTTTCCACTAAGTCAAGATTGACTATGAAATACTTTCTTTAAAGTTATATGAAGGACTTAATTAGTTTTCTAATCTGTCTATACATTTGAGTACTATTTTCATTACATTCTGGTTTTGGTTTATCCAAACATATTTAAAAAAATGTTTATTTTGTAGTAAATTAATAGTTTAACATTAAATAATCAAAAAATTATTAAAAGTTGGAAAATTCATATTTTTTTTTTATTTTTCTTAAGTAGAATTTATTTATTGTTATACAACTTTATAAATTCAATTCATATTCATATGATATATTCATATATAAATTCATATTCCAATTTCAACTTTTACCAAATACGAGATTAACATTTATAGTCGCGCAGTAGAAGTTTGGATTTCGTCAAAAAAAAAAACAGTCTCTGTGCCTGCCTACATTTTCCACCATCGAAAGGACTCGGCGCATTTGAAGGGGCACGCGGCGGATGGCAGGAGCTACAGAGCTATAGAACTAATGATGACCTATCGATTGCTTTATCCGCAAATCTGGTTTAAGTTGTTCGTACAATTTTTGGAGAGATAGGGAAGAAAACGTAATGAATGCCTGTGATTGCGACTTTTGCTGACTAAAGCCAGGTCTGGACGGACTGCGATTGCAAGCGGAAATCATTAAAAATTTCCAGCATATTTGGCAGCATCAGTGATCCAAGGCACAAAGCGAGTAAAATAAAAGTAAAGGAAAGAAGTGGTTGGGAAAATGCAATAGCCACAGAATCTTCTTGGAGTTTTGTGCTCCTTACACTTCCTTCGGCCAAAGTTTTTTCTTTGCTCCCACTAACCAAATCGGTTTTAGCTCTTTGCCAACTTACGTGCCTGGTTGCCGCCCAATCCTTTTTTCTTGTGTCTGCTGCTCTTTTTTCCTTTTCCCTACACTCCTTCCTTCCCCCTGACGCGTCAGCCGGGTTAACAAAAGAGCACTGAATATTCCCACAGCTCAATCGAATTTCATCTGAACCAATTTGCACGCAAATCATTTTATCGGTCACAACTCGCATTGTTGGCACCTTCAGAAACTCGATTTGAATCTGGTTTTCCGTATACTCTATCCGACGAAAATTTATGTTTTGTAAAACAGAGGGCCTTCTGATCGACAAGCCGGACTTGAGAAGGATGGGGGGATACCATGAAAATGAACACATATACATACATATAAAAAG
Source organism: Drosophila ogumai (assembly GCA_018904815.1). Lineage (NCBI taxonomy): Eukaryota > Metazoa > Arthropoda > Insecta > Diptera > Drosophilidae > Drosophila > Drosophila ogumai. Next base: position 3,539 of record JAEIIJ010003664.1, read on the forward strand.
GGTGTTCAACTGTTTGCTCAATTGTTAACCCTTGTTGGTTTTTTCCTTTTCCTTAGGCGCCCATTGGTCGGTGGGAATGGGTTAAGATTACATTGGGATTGGCGAATCTTCTCCTGGGCGATGGGATAGCCTGCTGTCTGGCACTTTGCATTCGTCATTTAAATATGATTGTTGTGTGTTTCCCCCTTCATTCGGTTCCCCATTGCTCGAAAGAAAACTTTCTTTTGCTTTCGTTTATTTCGTAGCCTTTTTCTTCTTGTTTAAGTATAAAGTATAAAAAAAGGATGTCAAAAAATATTGCCAGGGGAACTTTACAATTTATCATTTATGATTACAAAGATGAAATCAGCAGAACCACAGGACAACTGTGGGACATGTGACCTTTGCAGTTTAGTCCGTAGAAGTTTTATGCTAATCTGGGCTAGTTCTTTTGCTAGAACGAATTTTGAAAATTGTACAACAGTTTAAACAGCTCTGATAATTTTGCTTTACCCAAAACCACGTTCAATATGGATATTCTCATTACTTTTTTCAGCACAGAATATTTATTCAGTATGATCTCGCTTAGGGCGGCTGCCTTGGCAATTTACTCCTCCGACGGCTCCCACATGCCGCCCCTCCATTGGCCCCGTTGGAAGGGAACAATGACAGGCCATCGGAAAGTTTCCGAGCTGAACACAGCCAACATGAGGGACTGGTGACCGGAGAGTAGTGCCGATTTCATTCCAACTTTAATGATTGTACGGTGACGCGTAAAGTACAATATTGAGTGCAATCACGCCCACGCCCACATGAGAGCAAGCAATATTGGGAAGCATCCGAGAAAAGTTTCCGTGGTGGTCCCCGTCGAGCAAGAAAACTTGAACATGCTCTTAAGTAAGTTTCAGCCAAGTATTCGAAGTCATTTCGTTAGCTAGACGGTCAGGTCTGTCTTATTACGATAATGCGCAAAAATGTGCCAATGAATTTATATGTAAGCCAAATAAAAACAAGTAATAACAACTAGAAACCCAGTACGAGACTATCTGTATCAAGAAAGAAATGAATTAATTACTCTTAAAGACTTTAAATTTTTATCATCAACGTCTTTTATAACTATTTCTACTATAATTGTTATACTTGGTTTTGATCTTTTGTTTTTGATAGGTAATGTTCAATGTATTTAAACAGAATTAATTATTATCAAACCAAAATTTTCGAATTTACTTTTATACCCTATTTTCATATACCAGAAGTATTTAAGTTTTGATCATAATTAAGGGCCGAGTCAATCTAGACTTTTCCGCCTATCTGTTTGTTGTTAGGCGAACAATTACTTTGTGCATTTCGAATAAGTCTAAGCAATCATAAATCACAAACCAAAATTTTCCAAATGTATATTTGATTATCTAAATAAAAGAAATATAAAATAAAACGGTCTGAATCACTTGAGTGTACTTTAAAAGATACATAAAGGCAAGAGTACAAACTTTGTTCTACAAACTTCGCGTTCACATCGGGCAGAAACAGGCATGATAAATCTGCACAATTGCCTGGCGAAATGACTTGCTGTCTGAATGAGTGTCACCTGGCGTGAGCAAAGGAATGGGCACTAGAAAACGGGCCGCGTGACAATGGCGCTGACACAAGGAGCGGCGTTTGATTAGAAGGCTCGCTGTTGGCAGACAACGGGACATCTTATCCACATACTCTACGTCTACCTTTGTGAGTCACCTCATTCACTTTGTGGTGCTGTCAATCAGATTTCAGGTCGCTCGGAGCTGGAGCTCGCTTTTACTTTTTCCCTTTTGGGCTCCAGCTGCATTTGCCAGCGATAGAAAAAAATTAGAAAGATAAGAAACTAAAACATTAACTATGTGGACACGGAATTTTTTCTCGTAGTGCCCACAGCTAGGTTGGGACTGTGAAGTGTGTTTCATATCTCCCGAGTAACGTAATATGATTTGATTCACCTCAGGCTGTATTACGTAGTTACGCAGAAGCACCGTAAAAATGTCAAAAATGCGTTGTGAGTGGAGGGGGTTATCCTTAAAGGTCTGACCCCCATCCTTAAACACATGTAAGCTTATCACTATATCAAACAAAAACACCTCCTACGGAGGTAAAATAAAAGTGACGATTGCGCGATTTGCATGCAAAATTCCTAATATGTAGAATGCTGCTGTATACATTTTTTTATAATTTTAACTTATTTCATGTAGTTGCCAATTACTCAACTAACGATTTAAGATGACTTTCCAAGTCCAATATCTAAACAAATATGAGAATGTTGGTGTCTTTAGAATCTTTTTCAGAGACAAAAACACAGCCCATAAAGCTACCATTTTCAACACATTTTCTTTTGTACTTTACCCCACTTCTATCAAAGACAGATTTTTTACGAGTATTGAAAACTTGTTCCTAAAGTTGTACATTGCATTATTTTGAAGCGGATTTGAATTTATTATGTTTAATAGTACACTCTCGGTACACATCGTCACTACGTGAACGTCCGGTCATTTTGGTTCTCTATTTTGGCTGAAATCACTAGCTGCCGCAGAACGTACATATAAACGCAAACGCCCCAAGCAGTGCAACTTAAAGCACCGCCACAGCAAAGGCGACCCCTATTTCTTTGCAAGTTTAGTATTGCAAACAGGGAATTTTCTGCCAATCCAGACAGTGTTAAATTATGCATTTAATTAACAGCTTACATTTATCTGTCAAATACAGCATTTTAGTAGACTGACGGCACTCTGTCCCAGTGAAATGGGAAAATATATTACCTTCATATCAATGTGCCTTAGCTAAATGTAGTAAGTTAAGAATCATCGCTGCATTTTTTAATATTGGAAACATCGAAGTTCTATGATGGATATTGATAGTTTCAAGACAATCCCAACCGTATTTGGTTTGTGGCTTAAAGAAGATCGGTTTTGCTATTTTTTAGAATCATTAAAAACATTCCTTCGATATTGTTTTGTTTGTATGAAAATTCAGAAATGCGTACATTTAGATAGCTTTAAAACTGAGGGCTAGAAACAGACAGACGAACGGAAAGACGACGCGGCTCTTGATGCTGATCGAGAATATATAACCTTTATCGGGTCGGAAACTTCTGACTGAAATTATTATACCCTGCAAGGGTATAAAAACTAATTTAAAACGACAAAAAACTAAAATAAAGTTTGCGAATTTCGAATTGTGAAATTAAAAACGACGCTACATCTGCACGCATACATTTATAATAACTAATGAGTGTATGTGAACGACGAGCTGAAAAGAACAGCCCTGCAGTACCTGTCATAAGTAGTTCATTAACATACCGAAAGTATACAGTAATTTAGAAAAGATGTAGAAACTCTTGAGATCTCAATACAAAAAGTACCAATAACTTCGCCGTTCTTCCCACGTTAGGTTTTGGTTGTTCATTTGACCAAAATTAAGCCAATAATAAGCTGCAAAGGCATAGAAACTTTGGCGTACCGTTTCTTGTTAATTATTAAAATTGTATGTATAACAATTATCGATATTTATTGAAATATATCTAATATAATTTTGATAATTCGAATATCTGATATTTTGTAAATATCTGACAAACCTACTTAAATACATATAAGCTTCCGCAAATGTAATTATATTCATAAAAAACACCAGGAAATTGTAATTTTTATATTTATATATTTATTTGATTATTAAGAATATATGCAAACAAAAGTTAAAACTAAAAATATACAACTAGCTTCCATTAAGGATTAATTGATAGGTAGGTACATACATACATAAAAACACATGTTTGTTGCTTGTCTACTTTTTGGACTCGCCTTAACGCAATGACTGACAAAACAAAAAGGAATTTCATTACAAATTAACTAAGCTTTTTGGAGGAATAATTAACAAACTGTGGGGAGTCTTGAGTAGAATGCAAATAATACTTAAACACGAAAGTAATGCTCGAAATCGCAAACAAATTCGAATAATTTTTAAATTCGAAAGTTGTAGAATGCGGCGTGTATATTGAGATGGCGTAATGTGCACATTTTTTGATAGTTAGTTGTGAAATGAGCTGCGTTGGTTAAAATAGTTTCGGATGTTCTAATCGGATTCGGTGTCTGTCTAATACTTTCGATCAAACGTGCTGGGAAAATGGAAACGGTATCACACTTTCGCCACAGGATCAATTAATTGCTGTCACATATAAAGGCAATTTAAGTGTTTACAAGAAAACTGTAAAGTAGAAGCTTAGTAAATTTGTTGCTATCTCATTCTCTGTCATCTGCCTCACACAATAATCACAGCAATAATTGGTATTTTGACTTTTGTTTTCGGTTTTCAGTTTTATCAATTTTATATAGCTAATGTTTTATACAAAAATAAGTTAGTCTTGCTGAAGTTCTCGATATCTACCCATTTTCCCCGTGACAGGTTAAAGTAGCTTTGATAAGATCGTTCTTAGCAAGTAAAGTAGGACTGGGAACGTTAAGGTCACTTAAGTACGTTTCAAATTCGATTTAAGTGAAGCTAGATGGTTTTCGACCCAGAATCAGTGCTTGTCCTTAGCCCGCTCCCTGTTTCCTAAGTAGGCCGCCTTTAATTTTTGATATTCCAGAATGCGGGCAATGCCATATTCCTGAAACAAAGGTAAATTTGATCAATACTCCACTTGCATTTGCATTTTGTTATCTTCAGGTATGATTGTTAAAAAAAAAGAATTGTGAACAAAGGCAAAAAAAATTAACTCACCCAATAGCCAAACTCAATTGCCGATGTGACATTGATCACGGACCAGAGGCTCCAGAACAGATGAGACAGCATCGTAAAGAACTGAATTTCGTCATCCACTTTTTCCAGCTCCGGGCCGGTGGGATTATAGTTTTCATCATCGTGGTACTTCTTCAGATAGTTAACGATGAAGTCGCGCCTCTGCGATAATGTGGCGCAGTTGTTGGTATTGTGATGAAAGTAGGGAAACTTGGGATTGGTGTAGTCAAAGGTCCACTCAATAAAGTGATTGGCCAGATCATAGCCCCGATAGTTGTATGCGCAGTACTCAAAATCAATAATAATAAGATCCGGCTCTGTGTCGTTCGTGAAGCTGGCATCCAGCGCTGAATCGTTCGTGGTGTCCAGCTCAGGGCAAGGCGGCGACAACAAGCAGTGCGACTTGCTGTTAAAAAATATATAACGTTTTGGAAAAGAATTAATTATTCGAACACACCGTTAGCACTGTTTGTCGTTAACCTGTAGCTTGTATTGCTTTGGCCGACATATTGCGAGGTTTCTTAATTCAAATCGCGACCGCAGCCAATTGGGACAATCTAGAATTGTATTTAGTTGTATTCGACGAATAATCGGCAAATTTCCATAGTTGCTACTAAGCAGAAACATTTTATTTCCCTACTTATTCAGGGGCTACTTACTTGACCTCCGTCTCGGACACGTTGCTGTTGCCATCCAGGCTATCGCCTAGTGTCTCGTCGAAGTTGGATCTGCAAATAAAATTGTAAGATAATTAATTAGCAGTCGAGATAACCGCCAGGCACTGGTGAATTTCGAGCTCTAGCTCCCAATTGCAAACCCACCTCAGGATACTAATGGACTCTCGGGGAGTGCGTTCGCCTTGACCAGTCGGAGGCGGCTGACGCAGCAGAATGTTCCCCTCCTGCAGATCGTTATGACAGAATACAACCGGGTATTCGCCGGCTTCGATCACTGATTTTATCCAGGCAATCTCCTGCACATAGTCGATGGTGCTCATCAGTTCCGTTTGCTTTAGCAGCACCGTCGAGTCTGGCTTAGATTGGACATTGCCCTTGACAATGCTGTCATAGCTCGATATCCAACGCTGCATACAGTTCCATATCCAGTCTGGCTCCTTGGACATGGGTATATTAAGGCTGTGAATCTCGCCCATTTTCTCTGCCACTTTCATTAATATACGCTGTTCGCCCAGTTCCGATGTAGTAAGCGAACGTGCCTGTAGTAATGTTAAATGAAATTTATATTAACAGCCCAATGAACATATTTCGACAACTCCTTCACCACTGCCTTAGTATCTACCAAGTCGAATCGCCTTACAAAACATTATATTATTACCGGAATATATTGCTCGATGCGTCCGCCCGGAAAGATGCCGTGCAGCTTCGGCCCAAAGTTCCGTTCACTAAGCAGTGCAAAGACCACAGACTCCGTAATCATGCTTTCCAGCGCATGATCGCCGTGTGTTTGCCCATAGATGCGCAGGAGCACCTGTGCGGAAGAGCCGAAAGGATTATGTAGAGAAGGGATTTGGAAAAGGTGCATGTTGGATGACCTACCTCACGCGGTTCCTGCTTGGGGGCGTGCATTCGCTTCAATGAACTTGAGTCCACGCTATCGCTATCGAAACGCTGACGTTTGTGCGCCTGTTTGGCGCTCGGCGCTGCGTCGTCATCGTCATCATTGTCTGCCAATTCCGTGGTTATGTCCGCCGTCTTGGCGTCGGCCTCTCCCGCCTCATCTCCACATATATACGCCAAGCTGCTGTGGGATAGAGTTGAGGTGGCTATGACGTCTTTGCCTTTGGCGTTGACATTTGCCAGCTGGCGCCGCTGTTGTTGTTCCTCCTGCTCATCGATGTCGTCCAGGCCGGGCAGACTTACGTAATACAAAAAGTTTGACAGGCCACCACTGCAAGAAGCAAGTAGTTGGTTATGAATTTGAATAAATGTAAAGTTTTACATATTATATTATGTACTGTTATGCACTGATAACAGCACATATTAATATACATATGTATTGAAACAAGAAAATCGATGCCAAGAAGGGTATGGTCTAGCTTTGTAGTCTTGCAGAGGGTACATTTTGGACTATATTAGTTTTCTTTTTTGTTTTTTTACCCTCTAGGCCAATCCAATTTCGACCAGGGTTTAAAAGACAGTAAAAGAAGCATATTCGGGTAGATCCACTTGTCGGTTAGCGCTGTTCAAGAACATACATATGTACATATGTAAAGTATATTATGGTGTCCGAGAAGCTTTTTAACTGCATTAACAAAACCCCTGGTCAAAATTTGGTTTTGTCCTGCAAAAGTTTATAAAACAATGTAGATATTTTCTTGTTATTATGTTTGTCAGAAATCTAATTTAATATTATTTAAAGAATAGAATATTCTGTTCCATTTTTTTTTTATTAAACTTAATTAAGCTCAAAATTTTATGAACATAGTCAAAACGGCTGTCGAATCAAATTAAAACTATTGATCATTTATCTTGTTTTTTTCATGTGTATATGGATGTACATACATACATATGTATGATTTAACGGAAAGATGGTTCATTTTCAATTAAAATTAAAAAAAAAAAAACTTTTTTGTGATTCTTGATTTCATACTTGGCTTTAAGTATATCTCAATTTTTCTTGCATGTCTTTTTATTTAGTGGTAAAGCTATATATTTTAGCCACTTCAGTGGTTATTTACCTAATGCGCTTCACCACCAGATTTTCAGGTGTCACCACTTTCCAGCGCCCGGTTAGATAGTCCCGGCAAATGCGTGCAGCCGCATGTCGAATTTCCTCAAGGGTGGCCTATTAGAAGTAAAGAAAAACATAATAATAATAAATAGAATAGGGTGGACTCAGTAAAGGAAAATTAGACCAAAGAGAAATTTAATGCAAAAGAGAGCCACAGAGAGCGAAAAGCGAGGGAGAGTTCGCTCAGATTGCGTGTCAGAAAATCGAAAAAGCAAACGGCCCTGGCGCTGTTTGTGCACTAAAAATAACTAACACTCGCACAAATTCAGGTACGAAAATGCAAATGCAATTACATATATGGTGCAGAAAGGCAAACTCAAAATATATTGATTAAATATCCAATGAGAGGCATAGCAAACCCCTTGGTCGATCTATCTATTGATATGCCTTTTAGTTGGAAAATCCCAGATGCTTACATATGTAATTGTGCTTGATTTTAATTGAGACAATACCAATAAAATATCTTAACTCAAAAATAAGCTTACATTGCGATTAAAATGTTGCCAGATATTATCATAGTTACAACGTTTACTCAAGCAACAGTTGCGATCTATTTGCTCTTGATGCTGTCGACGTTTCAGAGTTTTGTTAGTTCTACGGTTTCGCTGTCTCATGCTACGCGAATTGTATGCAAATATATGTAAAAATACCAACTATATACGAGAATGCTCTGCAATGTAAATCGTATTATATAAATATTATTCAAGTAAAGGCACACAACAGGACAAGCGCTTTAGTTCGCTCTGTACGCGACTGGTAGGTAGTTCACAGCTGGGCGGACGAAAACAAACTAAAGAGTCCGTCGCGAGACCCAGACCGATGCCTCAGGGGTAGCCGCTGCCGATGCCGGAACACAGGCCTCCCTTCTCTCTTTCAGTTCCTCTCTCTTCTCAGCAGAACTATAGTGAGGCGCCACCCCCGCTTGCCGGCTGTTGCGGAAACTCACGTCCGCCTCATGAGGTAGCAAGTTGGCTGGGAATCGGGAAATACTTAGCTGGCTGGGATTTTCAACAGATGTTCGCCGACGAGAAAAGGGAAGGTGAGCATCGGGACAACAGGTAAAAATAGTGGGAAACTTTCTTTAAGGGTTGGCTTTAAACCCGTTTTTGTTGTAATTCTATTAATAAGATTTACAGAGATTTTCGGTAATGTAACATATACATACATATATATATCTCTATACATTTACTATTGATTTTAAACCAGTTAATTAAACAAAGTAATTAACTGGTCTAACATCAAGGATTAATAGAAAGTAATTGTAAGAACATGGAAGAATGCTTACTTTGGAGAGTCCAAGTTTTTATACTCTTTTTTGCATTTTTGAAGAGCATTATTTAGATCATTTTTTTTTTTTACAAAAGAACGCATTTGTTACTATATTTTTTGTCGAGGTCAGAATACATAAAAACTAACTAAAAAAAAGTGAGGATACACACACCATTTCGAAATATTCTGTTTTTCCACCAACTGATATCGGTTTAAAACAGGTGGCAACATTGAGTGAAAATTTCTACAAATCAGCCAAATTGCTGAAAAAACAATGAAATTAACCCTAAATGGATGTGATCACCAAGGGAGAGTATGATGATGCATAGGTAAATGAGGAAAAAATAATTGGAGATGTGGGAAAAATCAAAAAGTTACCGAGCAAAACTTGTTAAGCTCGTGTTGTTTGAAATAATGAAGTGGTCACAGAAATCTAAAACAGCGATTTGATTGTGACAGACAAAAACAATTAATTTGGAAATTTTTTTAATTTGACCAAATTTTATATATTTTTTCCGAGCTGTATATATATGTGTCGTTAGGCACGATTTCAGCCATAATGTTGTCATAACAATATATAAAATATTTAAAACAAGATTATTTGGCACTTTTACCTGCTGATCAATATGTTTTACATGTATCAAAAATGACTCTTTCGTTGACTAGACATCTTCAAACTATTAATGAATATTAAATTGTAAAAATAGCTGTAGGTTGGTTCCAATAAAAAACATAAATAAATAAATAAATAAAGAAAAGAAAAAAAATATTTTGATCTTTTCTATAAAAGATGATAATATAATATAATTTAATATGATACAAAGATGAACCTTATATTAGCCTATCCACAGTAGCGGTTCTAGAACAAAAGCCGTTGCAAACAATAAGAAAATTCAAGATCGCAGAGGGAACAGAGGGAGAGAGCTTTCCAAGGATTCCAAATCTTAAATCAAAATAATTTAAGGATTTTTTTGTGGTAGATATAAGCATTCAAAGTTGAACGTTTTCCGTCTTTTGCATTATACGAAAAATTCGAAATTGCTCGGGTTTCAGGTAAATATTACACAAAAACTGATCATGATTTCTGCTTTAAATGACAGATACATACATAAACTCTTATCTAAATTAAAAAAATGGTGGTTTTGTTTTGGCATTTACAAGAAAATCGCTACCTGCCAGGTGTCCAGTATTTTTACCTTTTTCTGGCAATGAAAGCGGATGAAAGTCACCGACTACAGTATGCGTATTAGTTATGTGGATCTTTCCTGAGCTTTCCGTATCTGCGCCTACGGAAATGTACAACAAAGACCTAAAACAACTCACGGAGAAAAATATATCAGATTATACCAAAAAGCAACTGGAACTGTAAATTAGGACCTTTTCAACATGTTGGCTGCGTCAACTGAGCCGTTTATTGCATCCCTGCTGCATGTAAAGTCACGAGAAGATATAAAATCGAAATGATTACAGTTCAAAAATGCTTATATTAAGCAAAACAAATTTAAATTAAATATAAAACAAGAAAGAAAGCTAACTTCGGCACGCCGAAGTTTGTATACCCTTGCAGATTGGT
>JAEIIJ010003666.1:0-23232 GCA_018904815.1 Drosophila ogumai
CGAACCCACGACCCTGAGATTAAGAGTCTCATGCTCTACCGACTGAGCTAGCCGGGCACTCGGAGCTCGACGAGCCAAAGTTCAGGCAAGGCAAGAAGGGATCTTAAGTAAAATAACGAATCTATAAATAGACTGCCCTAAAGAATACAAGCAGAATATGTAACAACATATTTCAACTGTTTACATATTTGTTTATATTTATAAAAATCGTTGGGCTTCTTTAAATAGAAATTTAAATAAATAAATACATATATGAGAGAAAGTTGTAAACTTTTTTGATAATGTTAGTTTTTAGTTTAATTTAATATTGTATTTACTTATTTATTATTTATATGAATTTAAAATATAAATTTTAAACAAAAAAGAAAACAAACTTCAGGAATCCGAATTTTGTATACTTGTAAAAATAAAAATTAAACATAACTAGGCAAAAAATCCATTAACTTAAATTAGGAAAGCTTTTCTTTGTTCCTTTTTTCTAGTTTAACAAGTCTGCATCTTAAATTAAAAATTTTAAGAAATAAAAAATTTGCCCAATTTTGGACAGTTTTGACGATGTAACCCCTTATATAATTTTGAAAAATTGTGAATATTTTTTTTTTCTAACATGGCTAGAAAGACTTGTACGTTGATGCTGATAAAAAATTTTTATGATTTGTGGGGTCGGAAACGACCCCTTCACTGCTTTGCTAGCTGCTGACTAAAATTATGATACCCTGTAAGTGTATTAATATAAACATATACAGGTATTTATTTTTTTTTAAAGTAAAACTAAAGGAAATAGGTATGCAAGTTTACATAAGCCCTTCAATATAGGACCAAAATAATTGAATTATACTTTTATATTTATATAATTTCTACTATTAAGTATGATTTTTTTATTTTAATAGAACTGTATAAATACAGACCTCTTAGCCTGCTTTAAGTGCTGGCAATACCCACCTAATACTATATTTCCTGATGTCCCTTTGTCTTCCGCCAGCTACTATTCAAGCACATCCGGCATTAGCACGTTCGGATATAAGCTGCCCTTAGCCTATTTCCTCACCGCCGTTCTGGTCTACATCTACAGCTTTGTGGCGACGCTGAGAAAGTGAGTATGTGGGCCGCCATCTGGCCATCGGGGGGAGTAAAGAGGTCCTGTCAAGATGCGGCCTGGTGTTGGGCAGGCACTTCATTAAATCCCTGGTCATCGAAGCCGCAAAAAGCAAACTAAATGTCAGAATGCTCGTTAATTAATTAAACAACACTGAAGCGCTGATTAAATAATACAAATCTTGGCACGAGGCGTGTTCGGGGAGTCGAAAAAGTTTCTGGCCCAGAAAGAGGCATTGGCCATTATGATTTACGCACGCACAGGACCAAACACGTGCTAAGGGGGCGGGAGCTGACACAGAAACAGGAAGCGGAAACGGCAAAACGCCATTTTGAGCGTGAGGATGGGCGGATGGGCGGCAGCCATTGGACTTCTCGCTTTAATGGCTTTGTCGGCATTATGTTGATTTCGTAATTGAACAAAGTAGCAGTGTCAACAGTGGGCAGCCGGCACTGACCTTTCCATTCCTTTCCGGTCTGCCGCCACCCTGCCACTTGACGGGGCACGTGCTCCGCCTGCCTGAATCACCCCAATACCCCTGCCCGCCATTAGCGGTATTCACGTATTCAAGGATTGAAGCGTAGCCAGGATTTAAGCACAAATTACGGCTTGCCTGGGCGGAAAACTAAAACTTTTCCCGATCTCTTCCCAACAGAATGGCGGAGAACTCCCGCAACTCGAAACTTTCCTCGAAGGACGACGAGTGCGTCTTCTCGTGGAAGCTCTTCACCGGCTGGGACTTTATGATTGGTAAGTGGCCGGTGCCGTCCAGTTCCAGTTTCCGTTCCTCAACTTTTTATTTTTGCATCTCCCGCAGGACACGCGGAGACGGCCCACAACCGCATCGCATCTGTGGTCGTCGGCTTCAAGGAGGCACTTCTCGAGGAGGCCGAGAAGAAGAAGGATAATCGCAAGTAAGTCGCGGCCGAGCGAGGCTATTTACTTATCATAATCGATACGCCGTCGTCTCCTTTCCAGCTGGCGAGTTATTCTCCAGAGGATACTGGTCAACATCCTGGTGATGGGACTGCTCGGATTGTCGGGGGCCACAGTGGTGTTGCTGGTCAATCAGTAAGTGGATTGGGTGGAGCAATCGGCAAACTGTGGAGAGGAAGAGTCATTATTTGCAAGCAAATTAAAGTATAAATTTCAGAATTTTTATTTGTTTTTGACTTGATAGAGCTTTTGGGTTCTTTGTTTATTACTTTATTTATAATTCTTTACTGTTTAATCTTTTCTTAAACAGCTCTGAGGATTTGGCCAAGCACGACAACTGGCTAAGTCGCAATGCGGTGAATGTGACCATGACCTTGTTATCCTTCTTCCTGCCCATGATATTCGAAGCACTGGGACTCTTCGAAAACTGGCATCCCAGGCAGCAGCTGCGACTGCAATTGGCGCGGTAGGAAAAGGATATTGATTACTCTTAAGATATTCTCACTTAAAGTCTCCTTTTTGCAGGATTATGATTCTTAACATGCTGAACTTGTACTCGCTGATGTTCTCCTTCATCTACAAGATCAACAGCAAGGAGAAGCCCCTGCAGATGCTGAAGCTGGAGAACGAGACGAACACCATGGAGCTGAGGAATCTGCTGAGCTCCATCGAGGCTCTGAGAGCCATGACGCCCACGACATCGCTGTACAGTGACAGTACCTCGGAGGGAGGCGGCGGACTGTTCGATGAGTCCACCTCGACCACTGGTTGGGGCGAGGACACCACCACGGATGGCCTCTTCTCTACGACAGCAGCTGCTGCAGCCTTAATCTCCGGCACCTTGCAGCGCCTCAAGTGCTACAACATGACTGTGAAATGCTCAAAGCCCAGGCGCACCTTCATCAGTGCAAAGAACCTGGCCACCACGCTGATGCTCCTCAACCTGACAACGCCATCGATGGTGCCGTCTAGCACTACGCCGCTGCCCACCACCTTACCCACGACAACGCCCACGAGTTCGGTTACTTGGACAACAACAGAGGCAACAACTACGACCACTACGTCGCCTTGGACCACTCTGCCGCCCTCGACGATTACATCCACGGAAGCTACAACAACGACTGAGAGGACAACGACCAGGACAACAGAAGCATCGACCACATCCACGCTATTAACAAGTCCTCCAACCACAAATATGGAAACTTCCAAGATAGTAACTCCTGAAGCAACAATTAATAAAGTAACTTCAAAGTCCACAACTCCCGAGGAAACAACTAGCAAAGGAACTCCGAAATTTACTACAAGCAAAGCAACTCCTGAAGCCACCTCGAGTACAGCAGGAACCCCCAAAAATGTCACCACTGAACCACCTACGAACACAACAAAATCCACAACAACCACAACTACGGAGGCACCCAAACCCGACGAGGATAACTTTTTCTATACCACCGACGAAGATGATGAGGGTTCCTACGACTATGGCGAGGTCTCCGCATCCTCAGATGCTCCGGAAAACAACAACAGCTACTCCGATTACACGGACTACTCAGCGGATCCATCAGCGGGACCAGAAATCGATGATTTTGATGACCAGGACACCACCGAACAGGCGGACGATCCGCTGGCCAAGGTCCTGGAGCAGGTGGACGAGATACAAGAGAACAAGACACGCCGGAAAAGAGCACAGGACGATCCGCCCATTTGGCGGACCAGCAAATACAGCAGGCGCCATCGCACCGACACCGACACTGGTGGTGTTGGCAGGACTACGGATGCTGTGAATACTCCAACCGCCACCCGATGGCCCGTTTACTGGCCACCCGTCAGGCCAACCACGACGAGCACAACTACGACAAGAAGGCCGGCTCACAGAATTATCACGAAAGAGGAGTGGGAGAATCTCGTGAGACCGTTTGCACGCCGAGTCACACCCACAACGAGTTCCACTGCGACTACGGAAACCACCACCCGGAGACCCAGGAGAAGATTCCGTACCACAACGCCACAGCAGCTGCCGAGCTCCACCGGGGATTACACATCGACCACGGAGAGTGCCAGCGAGTCAACAAGTCCGGAGAGCAGCACCTACGGCTACGGAAGTAGCAGCAGCAGCAGCTCAACCCCCACCGAGGAGGAGGACTACGGCTTCACGGATCGTGATGGCAAGACGCCGTACTTCATCGGCTACGGGGACATAGCCGAGATTGGCAGCACCATTTACTATGACAGCGAGAACAGCGAGCACCTGGAAACGTGCATCATAACCGTGTGTCCCAGCCGGGACGACATCTTTGGCACGGGCTTTAGCACCACCGATAGCCCGGATTCCGGTGGCTCCACCCCAAGTGCCGACAGCAAGCAGCTAACCACCGTGAAGCTCACGCCGCTGGAGCGGAAGCAGAAGCGTCTCCGGGAGGTGCAGCTGGCGATTAAGCAAATACAAACCAATCTGACGACCATGTGCTGGGAGACCTCGCTGGGCCAGGAGCTGTCGAAAGTCATCGTCTTCGATGGGGTGAGTGCACGGAAAAAAATTATATTAAGACTATCAATTTAAATAGTTAATATTAAATTAATACAATTAATTCATTTCAATTAAAATATTATTTTAAATGTGACAAAACAAATGAAAGAGGGAATTAGTTATGATTAATTTTTATTCTCCGATTTAGTTACCAAAAATTAATTAGAAATTAAATAAATTCAATAGAAAAATATATCCATCTCATAAATATTTAAAATGTTACACAAAAGTACAAATTTTTCTTCCCTTATAGGGCTTTCATTAAATTAAAGTATTTTTCCTCTTTGTGGTAACTTAATTTAATCTGTTTTCAATTTAGGTTTTCAATGAGCGCATAAATATTTGGTGAGGAGTTTTATGTATTGTTATGTTTATATAATTTTATTATTTAATTCTGTAGTCTGTATTATGTCAAATTTCAGTATAATTAAAATGTATATTTATTAACTAAAATTTAAATCTAACAGAAAAGCATTCTGAATTAAAATGAATGCTTTTTTGTTTAGTTTTGTTGAATTTTCAATTCGATCTAATGACCAATTTGCAAACTGCAAGTATACAAAAATTTTGGTTTATCGGAGTTAACTTTCTTTCTTGGTTTTATTAGATTCTATTAAAATTCATTATTTATTATTTTCCCTTAATATTTACTATTTAAATACATTTCAAATTCTTGTTGAAATGCTCCACTTCCAGTCCTCGTAATTTCTTCCCAGTGTCGAAATACTGAATGGTGTGCCAAAATAAAGGGAGCTGCTCCAGCTGCCACTCCCAAAAGTTGCCGCAGTTTAAAAGCAAATTTATCACCATGAGCTGCTATCAATTTCCCAGGGAAGCTCACTCCCAGCTCCCAGCTTCCAGCTCCCAACTGGCAGCTCTCAGAAACACAGTTGCTTCTGTATCAAAATCTATTTAGCCTTAAATATGATTGAACTCAAAGGGAGAGTGGCTGCTTGCCGAGCGTTCTGGGCGTGAAATCCCGTTTAGCTAAATTATCCGGAAAATTTAACGCAAAATTTGTCTTCCGCTGCTTTGTCTTCTTTGGTTTTTTTGCAATTTGGTTTTCTTTTGGGTCATGGGGATTTGAAAAATCATATTCCTGCGCTTCGAAATCTACTTGACTTAAAAGGCCAAAACGATTCGGAGGAGAAAAGGCGAAATGGAGGCGAAACGCAAGCATTTTATCATAATAATCGCTCTCGGGAGTAATCCTCCTTCTCCTCTCCCATTGATACGGAACGCAGCTGGGAACCGGAACAGGAACTTGTGACTTGTGACTGGGGGGTGCTCTTCGGATTTTGGATTTCGGATTTCGATTTCCAACCCCCCGCAGTTTGCAGTTGAAAATTTACATAAGCCATAAGCATGATTGTGAACTTTGGCCCTCGAATGCCAACTTTTATTTGGCCATTTGCTACGACGAGTGTCGATTGGCATCCCATTGGGCAGGGCTGCTGGGAATTTTCCTCTTCCTTGCTTCACTTTTATCGTAAACAAATTCGGGGAATCACTAAAGTTTTCAAGGTCAGCCAGGAGTGAAGATAAGAACAGCGACCAGTCAATAACCCCAATGCGGGCAGTAGTCGTAGACGCATCTCAATCCCGGGATTACTTTGCCCTTTTATGCCGTACTTAACATTTGTCCGACATTCGTGTAAGTCCCAAAAAAAAAAAGACATGGGTCTCGCTCCCAATTTGATTATGCCCCCCGACATGGCGTACATAATCTGTATTAAACGATTTAAGCACATAAATTAGGCAAGTTACGGGCCGGGGCTTAAACGCATTTATGCCGTACGCATAACAAATGTCCTCTCGATGGGGAAATTGGGTTTGGTCGTGTGCGGTTTCGGTAACACATACCCCACCTCGGAGTCCGCATCCTCACCTCGTTCGGTTTTCGATTCAAAGTTGGGGCACGTGTTCGTGCATGAATTGGGGACCAGGAGTCAAGGCAGGACGAGATGCAGCGACCTGGGCTACATGGGGCCACTTTTAAGCATCCAGCATCCAGCATCCTCCGAGTTCATTACAAAGCACATTAAGTCCCCAATTTCGTCTTCATTCCCTCTTTCCCCCCCAAAAAGCTAATGTCCATTGTGGCCCCGCTGTGCATCGACTTTCTGCGCGCCCTGTTCGTGCGGTATGTCAATCAGAACTGGTGCTGGGACATGGAGAAGACCTTTCCGCAGGTGAGAGACATCCATCCCCTCCCCAGCCGCAGACCTTGACTAATGCGAGGCTTTGTTTCGTTTATGCCGCAGTATGGCGACTTCAAGATAGCCGAGAACATCCTGACGTTGATTAATAACCAGGGACAGGTGTGGATGGGCATCTTCTTCTCGCCGGGCTTGGTCCTCATCAACCTGGTCAAATTGATGATCATGATGTACTTCCGCTCCTGGATAGTGCTCACCTGCAATGTGCCGCACGAGGTGGTGTTCAAGTGAGTGGTCTTGGTGGCTTCCTCCACCTGGTGACGGGTAAATCTTCAATCTGTAATCTGTAATCCTTGCAGGGCCTCCAAGTCAAACAACTTTTACCTGTCGCTGCTGCTGACCATGCTGTTCCTGTGTGTGCTGCCCGTGGGCTATGCCATAGTGTGGCTGCGTCCCTCCTGGCACTGTGGACCCTTCTCGGAGTACAACCGGATAGCGGAGTTTATCACCAACACCACAAGGAATGCGCTGCCAAAGTGAGTTGATGCTGAGTCAAAGGAAACCCTTTTTTTAACCTAAATATTTCCCAGACAACTCCACGAGCCCCTGGACTATCTGACCTCCTCGAGCACAGTTATCCCCCTGCTCCTGCTGCTCATCCTCATCATCTACTATTTGGTATCCCTAACTGGCGCCCTGCGTGAGGCCAACCAGGATCTAAGGACACAGCTGCAGAAGGAGCGCGAGGAGGAGCGCAAGAAGATCTTCAAGGTTCCAGAGGTGAAGCAGGCAGAGCCCACGGCCACCACGCTCACAAATCGCTGGCGGAAGGTACTGGAGGCATCCTCGCCGGTGACGCCCACCCAGCCACCGGACTTTGATACGGAGGAATACAAAAATCAGGCGAGAAAAGGTGAGTTAGGCCCAGGAAAAAGGATTTCAGTTCACAAATCAACTTTTGTGCTCTATTTCAGAGCTAATCTCTCGCATCATGAAGAAGGCCCTGCGCAAGGGTTCCGCCACCTCGGACGAGGACTCCTTTGTGCGGCGCGACGACGACGACACGGACACGGAGCATCAGGACTCGCTGCCGCACGACGAGGAGGCCAAGGACAAAAGATTCGGTCTGTCGCGATTGCAGCAGATTCGGCGCACCAGGAAGCCCTCCCTGGTGGACATCGTACAGATAGCCAAGCAGGAGCGGGCACGAGCCGGCTCCATTGTGGCGGGAACCAGCGGAAGCGGAGGCGGTGGTGGTGGCAACTTTCCGGTAAAGGAACCCCATCCCAAGAGCCGCTTCAAAGTGGAGAAATCCGAGCGCAAGGACCGCGGCAGCATGAAAGAGAAAAAGGACACCAGACACAAGCAGCAACCGCCGCCATACGAATCGCCCAAGGACAATGAACATGATCCGGATACAAACTCAAGGATTGTCAGCGAGCGCCGCGCCAGCCTGCTGCTGCGACGCGGCGAGGAGCCCACCACCCCGGACAAGAACCTCCCGCCGACGCCCACCGCAGCCGAGGACTCGCCCAAGGAGCAACAGACGCCGGAAGAAGCCTCACCCCAAACGCCGCCTACGCTGGCCAAAAGCAAATTCCAAATAGTCGACGAAAAGAGGCCGCCGCAGGAGGCGGAGGATAAACCCGCTCCCAAGGAGATTGGAGCCGGAGGAGGAGGAGGCCTGGAGGCCATCGGTCTGGGCAAGTTCAAGTTCCGCAAGCACCGATTCAAGTCAAACAATGCGGTGGCCAAACCAGAGCCCGAAGTGTTCAAGTTCGATGAGCGCAGTGTGGAAAGGAGCTCCGAAGTGGCCGCCACTCCAGGAGCCGAGTCGGAGCCGGAACCCTCGCCCTCGCCCACGCCTTCGCCCACGCCCAGCCAGGGACAGAGCCAGAGTCAGGGCCATCACCAGCGCCAGTTGTCGGTTCTGTCCCGGCAGGGACGCAAGAAGATCGGCAATCTGCTGGCCCTGGTCCGCGAGGCGGTCAACCTCAAGAAGGACGACGTGGAGCAGGGCTCGGATGAGTCTCCGGGTCCCACCACGCCCACCTACCTGGCCTACACCCCACCGCCGCCGCCCTCAGTATTGTCGAGTGTGTCCAGTTCGACCGCTCTGGAGATGCCGCCCACACCGGAGCCGGAATCCCCGACGCCCAGTGCTCCGCTGCACTTTGGCAGCAGCAGCGCCTCCTCTTCGTCGCGGCCGCCATCGAAGCCACCGAAGCCTCCAAAGCCACCATCGTCGGCCACGGCTCCCACGGCCACCATGGACGACCTGGAGGAACTGGACATGCCCGGTCCCATCACCTTTCCCAAGCGCAGCGCCTCCCAGCGACGTCGCACCATGCGACAGGACTCGCAGAGCTCCATTTGGTCGGACAACATACCCACCATCACCATCAGCACCACCGGCAGCGATGAGTGCATCGTGGACGCTGCTGCCACCACTCTGGAGAACGGACAGCCCGAGCCGGCAGCCAGGTCCTCGTCGCCGGGGCCCACGGTCAACATAATCAAAGTAACCATCGAGGATGAGCCGGAGAAGTGAGAGCTGATCCCTCAGAGAAGTGCCTCCAACGCCAGATTGTCTTCTTAATTCAAGAAACTAGCCTTCTTCCTAAATCCAATCTAATTTACTAACTTGGCTTAAATCTCGTTCTTCTTCAGCTGTTTTGTAAGTCTTCTAGTCAGTCGTCTATGGAAATAACAAAATAATATTAGATAAAGCTGTTTATTTCCTTAAGAAATTATAAATAAACTCTATGATTGCACGAACATTTAGTGGTTTTTTAGTCTAAGGTGTTACGGTTTAATGGTGTTTAACTAAGTATAATAAAATATAATATAATTAAATTAAATATTAAAAAATAATAATTATTGTTTAATCCAAAGCTTACAAACCTGAAATTTCTAATTTCCCGGCTGCAATCCCCTCGCACAGATTTATTTTCAATGAAACCGAAAGTGCGGCGACGACTGTCGTACAATAACCTCCTTATCAGCTGGACGCAGCGATAACCTGCTAACTCCAAAAACTACAAAGTAAGGCGGAAAGTGGAGCAGAGAGCAGCTTCCGAGACAGTTCTGGACAGAATCTGGGAAGAGCCGAAAGAGCTGTTCAAATATTTGCCAGACGAAAAATGAGCAATTAAAAGGAATGCGGCAAATGAAATATGAGTTATAATGATATTTGGCGGGGCAATTAAACCGCCGTACTCTGGAGGGGATTAGTCGGAGTTCTCTGTCTATGGTCCAACTCCAGAGCACATATTGTATCCCAACCAGACTCGGAGAGTGGCAGATACAAGGCCCTGGCGAGCTACAGCTACGCAGCGGAGATTCGGCAGTGAGTTTCACTCAAAAAAGAATGAGAGGGATTTGGGAGAGAAGACGCAGCCATCGCACAGTGTCTCAAAATTGTATAGTTTAGACTAAAATAAATATTAAAATATTTTCCGTGATATTTTAAAATTATTTTTCCATTAAAAAAATTATCAGGAACAACACTGCATACTCAGAAGCTTTAGGAAACAGTAAATTATTGGTTTTATTTTAAATTAAAGTTGAAAAAGTTTTTTCAGTCTTAGACCTTTAATAAAACATATTGTTCTTGCAGCAAATATATATATATTTTAGTGGCTTATTTATAGACAATTTTATAAAGAATTTAAGAAACATTCGGTAGATCTCTAAACCTTGGATATCTTTAATTAATTTATTTAGTTTTTTCTTTGTGTTTAAATTACAAAAAAAAAAACTAAATAAATAACTAAATAATCAAGCAAAAAATTAACTACCTAAATAAATATATTTAAAAAAAAAATACAGCATATTTATAAAACCCTTAACAATGTTAGACTTCAAGAGTATATTTAAAAGATCTTTAACAATAATCAAAATCCTCCGGCAACATTTAAAATATTAATTTAAAATAATTAAAACAAAAACTCATTACAAATGCTCTGCAAACACAAAAGTATCTTTTGCTCGACTGTGCAACGGATCGCTACGGATCGGCTGGCTCCGAATTCCTCGAGAGTCTCGAGTCTCGACTCGAGAGTCAGTTGAGCATTGGACGTCCTCGTTAGCGGTTGCCTGTGTCTGCGGAGCGGCGAAGTAAGTGGCCGCCACTCGAGTGTGGTGCAGTTGCTGGAGTCTCGGTTGTCTCAAGTTGTCTCGGGTCTCGGGTCACCTCTTTTTTTTCCTTTCAAAGAAGAAAAAAAAACCCCCGCAGATAAAAAGTATCTGGCCCGTGTGTTTACTCGCGAGGTTCTTCGCCTTCGCCTTCGCCAGCCCGATACAATTACAGAGTGCAGTGGGTAAAACGAGGCAGTCAGCATAAAAATACTGACTGAAACTTGTGCACTGCGGTGGAACAGCCAGCCCAAAGACAGTGCAAGTCCTACGATTTAGTGGAAAATATATGTAAATTTTGGAAAAAGTGGCCGAAAAGTGCACCATGTGTTGGCGGAGGTTGTGGCAGCGGAAAATGTATCTACCATATAAATAGCCGATAAATAAACGAAAATAACGCAGTTGCTGCGCCCTGTGTGCATCCGCGAGATACTCGCACAAAACGGAGTTCGTAAAAGTATCTGGCTATCCGCCTATCCGAGTTTCTCAGTATCTGAGTATCTTTGAGTGCGATTTCGAGTGCTTTCCTCCGATTTCCCTTCTACCTGCGGCCCGTGCCAGTGAGTGTGTCTTTGAAGTGAGAAGCAGTGGATAAAAACAAACACTGCAATAAAGATACAAACCAAAAAGGTGCAAACAAAAACGCAGTTCGTAGAGAAGACTCTCTACACACAGTGTAGAGTGTGTGTGTAGTGTGTGTACTTAGAGTATAGTGTCTGATATCAGGCTAAGCGACCCGCTAGTTCGTAGCCCCAAATTCTTATCGCCAAAGGAACTCGTGTTCGTGTTCATAGGCGCGTATCTCGCGGAACGCCTCAAGACCCAGCGCCGCGAGAATCTCGAATCTGAATGGAGCGGATGTTCGTTATGTGTGTATAGTGTGTGGTGTATATATGCCTGTATGCCTGTAGTATCAGTGTGGCCTCCGCTGAACTCTCTCCGCAAAGGGTTCACCAATCAGCTCAGCCTGACAACAGAGCCGGGTCCCGATCCCTAGAGTCCGATCCAAATCCAAATCCAAAATAAAGCCACCGCTGATAAGCTGAAAAAAAAACCGAAAAACGGGAAAGGAAGTAAATGAGATCCATTGATAAAAACATGCTTATAATTAGAACTTGCGTGTGAGTGAATATAAATATTACGAAACCCCGATCCGGGACTGTGATTTCGTCTCGTGCTGATATAGCTTTTGGAATAGAACGAGAACGGCAGCCTTCGCCTTCCAGGAATTTAAATTTGAACTCACATCGGGAGTGACAGCAGTGAATGAAATTCCAGAGGAGTTTGTCTTCCGAAGCTCTATCTCCAATTCCCCATCCAAGCCCACGAGAACTGGAATTATCCAGAGGGAAGAGCCAGTTTTATATGTTTTTCCGAGGATGTTTCTCAGCTGACAAGATGGAAATATCAAGTGACAGCTTGGTTTTATCTTGCTTAAACTTATTTTACAAACATTTTTTAATAATTCTATACTTTTAAGAGTGCTATAATTTATTTTTAAGACTAATCTCTGAACAAAAAACTGAAATACCTTGCGGCATAAGCTATTTTCAAAAGGCATTCCTTACTTAAAAAGTGATATCATCTTCCAGCTAGTTCTGTTGCAAATATTTGCTAATTAGTGTCTCTCTGCTCAGCTAAATTCATAAAAAAAGAACGAGATTGGAGATCTCAAGACTAGGCAGATCCTAAATGAATCCAACCTTGGCTACATCTCACTGCAACAAGTGAAAACGCCACAATGCACATATACTAGGACTTCCACCGAGCCTCATTATTATTAGTAATAATTGCAGCCAGCGAAAAATGAGAACTAGCATAGCGGAGTAGATGAAATCATCGCACGGAATTACTTCAAGTTCCCGAATACACACACATAATACACTTTCTGGCGGAGCTCATTTCCAGTGAGACTTTATTTATGTCTCTCTACTGGTTGTTTGAAATTTTCATTTGCAGTTTTTGCCTTCGAGTATTCGTTTTGTTTACCCAAAAAAAGAAGAACAACAAAAAACCGAATGTACTCATTGCTTGAACTGGCCGGGGCCAGTAAAGTTTATTTTTTGAGGCATTTGCCCGGCGAACTAATTAAAAATTGCTCTTCCTCTCCGTCGCCCACAATGTGTGGCACACATGTTCGGGCGTTGCTTTCGGACTCATGGATGTGATTCAAATCTGTTTTTGAATCACTAAAATAAAAGAACTATAATAGTGTAAAATGTAGTCAAATAAAAGTGCTATTATTTTAACTTTTTCATTTATTTCTAAGAGGTTTTAAGCTTCATAAAACTCTTTGATAAAAATTTAAACCATTCCATCATCTCTCAGAATAATTTAAGATTTAAGATTTAAGATTTAATTTAAGAACCATTCCATCATCTCTCAAAATAATTTAAGATAAAACTTTACGACTTCTTCCAGCATATGAGGTCGCTCAGGCACCACCAATAGGAACTATTTTCCGTAATGAATTGAACCAAGTCCGGGCAAAAACCAAGACAGCAACCCACCTAGAAGATCTACAGCCACTCGGAGCACAGTTCCGCATCCCAGTGCCATCCACCTGTAGCCATTAAGCCCGTGCTAACCGGATTCCAACCAACCAAAGCCGAAACCATGAAGCGCAGCCGGTGGAGCCCCAGTGGCTCCTCCACGGCGCGCCTGCTGCTCGCCGGCGTTCTGATCGCCAGCTGCACCTGGTCCACCCCTGTCCAAGGCGCCCAGCGGCCGCCCATTAACTCCGCCGGAGGCCATGAGCTGCGCGGCACCACCTTTATGCCGGCCCTGGAGTGCTACGATCCGTACGGCAGACCGCAGGTAAGGAGGAGGAGAAGGCGGAGGCGAAGCACTCATCACCCCGATTGTTTGTCCACAAACCAATTGAGACGAATTTAAATTAGCTTCAGCTTCGTTCAATTCGAGAGGCAGATACAAACTAATTGAGCAATAAAGCGACAGTTCGGGGAATAGGAAAAAATTAGCTGGAGTTGTGAGAACCATTCATTTACGGTTTGAGTGCTAGCCCATTACATTTTGTCAGCAGAAAAATAAGCAAATAAGTGTTGTAGATAAATAAACATTATGTAGTGTGAGTTGCGAAGATGAGTATTTTTTTATTCCCAGCAATAGTTCTTTTATAATTTCAAAAACACGTTAAAATATACTTTATTTAATAAATGAATGATTAAGAAAAATTCATTAGATCGGCGCATGGTGCACTATCTCTTTCTTATTGCTTTAAAAAAATTAAAGAAACTACCCAAATGATGATTTTTCTAACATAAAGTTTTTATTTTTATAATGGACTTACCTAATTTAGAATTATGCGCAAAGATATAATTTTTCAGTCACTCTGGAAATAAGAAATTATTTAATAATTTAATTTAAAAACTTTGAAATTTGGTCCCTATTTAGATAGGAATTTAAATAGTTCTCCAAACATAAATTGAAATAAATAAATTTTGAAAAAATATTTAATAGTATTTCGCACTCAACAATTTTACAAATTATCCTTTTATATTTATTCTTTATTAGAAATGCCTGCCCGAGTTCATTAATGCTGCCTATCAACTGCAAATTCAGTCAACGAATACCTGCGGTGAGCAGCAGGACAATCACTTCTGCATACAAACCATGAATCAAAATCATAAAAACTGCGAGTTCTGCAAGTGAGTAAATCCTTAAGACCTCGAGGAATCCCCCTTTAAAATGAAACTACTCCCTTACAGATACCAGGATCACAATCCCTCGTTTCTGACGGACTTGCACGATCCCCAGAACCCCACCTGGTGGCAGTCGGAGACCATGTTCGAAGGCATTCAGCATCCGAACTATGTGAATCTGACCATTCACCTAAGTGAGTAAATAAAACAATTCAAAACGAATATCTAGTTTATGTTAATATTTTATTTTAAACTCCAGGAAAATCCTACGATATCACATATGTGAGAATATTGTTCCGCTCGCCGCGTCCCGAGTCCTTTACTATCTACAAGAGGACCTCGGAGAACGGACCCTGGATCCCGTACCAGTTCTACAGTGCCACCTGTCGGGACACCTACTTCCTGCCCGACTCCCGGGCCATTCGCAAGGGCGAGGGCGAGGCCCATGCTCTGTGCACCAGCGAGTACAGTGACATCTCCCCGCTGAGGGACGGCGAGATAGCCTTCTCCACGCTGGAGGGTCGTCCCAGTGGCATCAACTTCGAGCACAGCCTGGAGCTGCAGGACTGGGTAACGGCCACCGATATACGCATTACCCTGGACCGCCTGAACACCTTTGGTGACGAGCTCTTCGGCGATGCCCAGGTGCTCAAGTCCTACTTCTATGCCATCTCCGACATAGCCGTGGGAGCGCGTTGCAAGTGCAACGGACATGCGAGCAAGTGCGTCGCCAGCACGGGAATGCACGGGGAGCGGACCCTGGTCTGCGAGTGCCGCCACAACACCGACGGACCCGACTGCGACCGCTGTCTGCCGCTGTACAACGACGTCAAGTGGAAGAGGGCCACCTCGACGGAAGTCAACGAGTGCAAAGGTAGGAGCAGTGCAGCATTCATCAGCTGCGGGAAAACAGGTTGCCACAGTGGGACGTGCTCTAAATGAGCTATTTTTTTATCTCACTGGTGTTCACTGTACTCCCCTGTGTGGACTTTCCTTATAAGGACAGACCAGTTTGCCGTTAGCTAGAGTTAGCTAAGCGGAAGATGACCATCAGATCAGTCATGTTTGTGCCTTTCGCGTCCGCGGTCTTCTTTCTGGCCTTTCCTTTGGCCTGTGTCCAGGCCTGGTCCAGTGACTACAGCCTCGAAACGAATCTCATAGGGCCGGGAGTGCCTCTATGGTACCTCGTTAACTGTACATTAAGCCTTCCGACAACCAAAGGATATTCTTATTAAAAAACATCCCTCAATCTTAGCTTGCAACTGCAATGGCCTGGCGGACAAGTGCTTCTTCGACGCCCATCTCTTCAACCTGACGGGACACGGTGGTCACTGCCTGGACTGCCGGGAGAACCGAGACGGACCCAACTGTGAGCGCTGCAAGGAGAATTTCTACATGCGCGACGATGGCTACTGCATCAACTGCGCCTGCGATCCTGTGGGCTCACGGTCTCTGCAGTGCAACAGCCATGGCAAGTGCCAGTGCAAGCCCGGCGTCACCGGCGACAAGTGCGATCGCTGCGACAACAACTACTATCAGTTTGGACCCCATGGATGCCAGCCCTGCGGCTGCGATGGTCGCGGATCCCACGAGAATACGCCCGCCTGCGATGCCGAGAGTGGCATCTGCTACTGCAAGGAGAACGTGGAGGGCAGGCGATGCAATGAGTAAGTAATCACTTTCAAGGATTTTCCCTAGAACCCTCTCTAATCCTAAATCTTTACCCACCCAGATGCAAACCCGGCTTCTTTAATTTGGACAAAATCAATCGCTTTGGCTGCACGCCCTGCTTCTGTTATGGCCACACCTCCGAGTGCCAGACGGCTCCCGGCTACTCCATCGTCTCCGTCGCCTCCAACTTTAACAAGTTCAAGGAGCGCTGGACGGCCATCGATCTGAACCAGCGCGAGGTGGACATCAAGTACAACCAGTACAGTCGCAGCATTGGCACCACGGCCCAGGGCAACGAGCACGTATACTTCCAGGCGCCGGATCGCTTCCTCGGTGATCAGAGGGCCTCCTACAACCGAGATCTGAAGTTCAAGCTGCAGCTGGTGGGCCAGGTGGCCAGCACCAGTGCCAGCGATGTGATCTTAGAGGGCGCCGGCAGCCGCATCTCGCTGCCGATCTTTGCTCAGGGCAATGGGATCCCAGATCAGGGTGTTAAGGAGTACACATTCCGGCTGCACGAGCACCACGACTACCAGTGGCAGCCCAGCCAGTCGGCTAGGGGTTTCCTCTCCATCCTCTCCAATCTGACGGCCATTAAGATCCGGGCCACCTACTCGGTGCAGGGAGAGGCCATTCTCGACGATGTGGAGCTGCAGACGGCGCATCGCGGCGCTGCCGGGCACCCGGCCACCTGGATCGAGCAGTGCACCTGCCCGGAGGGCTACCTGGGACAGTTCTGTGAGTCCTGCGCCCCCGGCTACAGGCACAGTCCCGCCCGCGGCGGTCCCTTCATGCCCTGCATCCCCTGCGACTGCCACGGCCATGCGGACATCTGTGACTCGGAGACGGGTCGCTGCATCTGCCAGCACAACACCCACGGCGACAACTGCGACCAGTGCGCCAAGGGCTTCTACGGCAACGCCTTGGGAGGCACTCCCAACGACTGCAAGCGGTGTCCTTGTCCCAACGATGGCGCCTGCCTGCAGATCAACGGCGACACGGTCATCTGCACGGAGTGCCCTGTGGGCTACTTTGGCTCCCGGTGCGAGCAGTGCAGCGACGGCTTCTTCGGGGATCCCACCGGACTCCTGGGCTCCGTGCAGACCTGCACAAGCTGCGACTGCAACGGCAACGTGGATCCCAATGCCGTGGGCAACTGCAACCGGACGACGGGCGAGTGCCTCAAGTGCATCCACAACACGGCCGGCGAGCACTGCGACCAGTGTCTGCCCGGACACTTTGGCGATCCTCTGGCCCTGCCCCACGGCCGTTGCGATCGCTGCAGCTGCTACGAGGCCGGAACGGAGCAGGACGAGCAGAGCATCACGCGCTGCGACCAGGTGACGGGTCAGTGCCAGTGCAAACCCAATGTTATTGGCAGGGACTGCGGCGAGTGCCAGCCGGGATATTTCAACATCCGGTCTGGAAACGGATGCGAGAACTGCCTGTGCGATCCGGTGGGCAGCTACAACGCCACCTGTGACCGCTACACCGGCCAGTGTCACTGCCGCCCCGGCGTGGTGGGTCAGCGGTGCGACCAGTGCGCCAACTACTTCTACGGCTTCTCCGCCGAAGGCTGCCAGCCGTGCGAGTGCGACGAGAGCGGCTCCAAGGGCTTCCAGTGCGACCAGAACGGTCAGTGTCCTTGCAACGACAACGTCGAGGGACGCCGCTGCGATCGGTGCAAGGAGAACAAGTACGATCGCCACCGGGGCTGCATCGACTGCCCCGATTGCTACAACCTCGTCCAGGATGCCGCCGATCTGCATCGCGCCAAGCTGGCCAATCTCAGCCAGACCCTCGACGAGATCGCCCGCACCCCGGTGACCAACGACGAGGAGTTCGAGGCCAAGCTAAAAGCCGTCCAGGAGAAGGTGGCCGTGCTGGCCCAGGACGCCAACGACAACTCCGGCGAAGGTGGCCAGACCTACGTCGAGGTGATCGCCGATCTGCACAAGAAGCTGAACAGCGTCCGGGAGCACCTGCAGAGTGCGGACAAGCTGCAGGATGAGGCCAATGACGAAATCGACAAGGCGCGCCACAACTACACCATCCTAAACCAGATCACCGAGAACGCCAAGAAGGAGCTGCAGGATGCCCTCGATCTGCTCAACGACGAGGGAGCCCAGGCCCTGGCTCGTGCCAAGGAGAAGTCCGTGGAGTTTGGCCAGCAGTCGGAGCAGATCTCGGACATTTCGCGCGAGGCCCGTGCTCTGGCCGACAAACTGGAGTCGGAGGCTCAGTTTGACCTGAAGAACGCCAAGGATGCCAAGGATGCGGTGGAGAAGGCGCATCAGCTGGCCAAGAGTGCCATCGATCTGCAGCAGAAGATTGCCGTGGAGCTGCGCTCCGAAGTCGGCCTGGAGCTGAGCCAGGTGAAGCAGCAGGTGGGCATTGTGGCCCAGACCTCCAAGGAGGCCCTGCGCAAGGCCAACGAGGTGTACGACAACGCCCTGACCCTGCTGAACGACGTGAACCGCCAGACGCAGCCGGACATCGACATCAACCAGCTGAAGAAGGAGGCAGCGCAGGCCAACGAGCGGGCGGACGAGCTGCTCAGGCAGATCAACGAGCTCTCCAACAACAACGGCGAGATCTTTGCCGATTTCGAAACGGAGCGCGAGCTAACGGAAACCCTGCTCAAGAGGTGAGTTTGCCCTGGTTTCCCCATTAACGTCCCTGCTTACTTACCCATTTCCTTGCCAGAGCTGACCAGCAACAGCGGGAGGACATTGAGCTGCTGGAACGAGCCAAGGCCGCCCACGACAAGGCCACCAAGGCGGTGGAGCAGGGCGACAATACCCTCAAAGAGGCCAACAATACCTACAACAAGCTGGCCGGCTTCCAGTCGGAGGTTCAACGCTCCTCGGAAACGGCTGCCCAGGCCCTGCAGACCGTGCCCAATATCGAGAAGGAGATCCAGAATGCGGAGAGCCTGATTGGACAGGCGGAGGATGCCCTGGCCGGAGCCAATAAGAATGCCAACGAGGCCAAGAAGAACGCCCAGGAGGCGCAGATGAAGTACGCCGAGCAGGCCTCAAAGGTGGGTTTCTCTTTTTTTGGGTTTTTCTGGATGCTCTAGAAATCTTGTTTCTTTACAGGATGCCGAGCTTATACGCCGCAGAGCCAATGAGACCAAGGTGGCGGCCAGGAATCTGCGTGATGAGGCCGATCAACTCAACCACCGGGTGAAGCTCACCGAAATGGACATCTTCAAGCTGGAGGAGAGCTCCACCAAGGACGACAACCTGGTGGATGATGCCAAGCGCAAGGTTGGAAGAGCCCGAGCCGACACAGAAGATGCACAAAAGCAGATTGAGAAGGCTAACACGGAGCTGGCGGCCATCAAAGATGAGCTGGAGAATCTGAAGGACATCAACACAGATGATTTGGATAAATTGGGTAAATTACAGAGAGTTTCTTTGTTTTGTAAGGAGTGGTTTCTAACTAATAACTAATTCCCCAGAGAACCGCCTGGCCACCGTTGAGGATGAGATCAACCGCGTCAATCTGACGGGTCGCATCGAAAAGTACCGGGATCAGCGCACCATCCAGAAGAATCTGATCGACAAGTACGATGCCGAGCTGAAGGAGCTCGCCAACGAGGTGAACAATATTGGTATCATTTCCAAGTCCCTGCCGGACAAGTGCTTCAGTCGCAATCGCCTGGAGCCGTAGGCATCCGGAAGTGGAAGCGGAACCAATAACAACTACTTCAATTAACACTAAGAACGAGAACGAGACGAACAAATCAGATTTATGATAGCACGTAGCCGTTGAATGAAATTATGTAATTTTAGTGCCTTAGCCGAAATATTCTGTTTAGTGACAAGACAAGGTTCCCCCCGAAAGAAGAAAACTAAAAGCCCAGAATAATGCCATATAAATGATACTATAACGATTCAACTGCCAACTGAGATTTTCCAGTTAGTTTCAAGCCGCCAGCCATGGACTGTATTATATGTTAAAGAGCCACGACGACACCTTGTACTCCAATGTAATCCGATGAACCAATCGCATATCTCTGCCATAGCTCCACCTGAAGTCTATTCTATACTTTTATACTTTAACATATTTGTCATCTACGTTTAATGTGCCAATTACAATTACCATGTATCTTTGTGTGTAAGTCGCTTAAAGAGTTTCCCTTCAAAATATAACTTTTCCAACGTTGTCATTTTGTAAAAAAAAAACATCTATTTGTTGTTCATGTTTCGCAGCAGCAGAAAGAAGTTTGCGCTCAGGCGAAAGACCTATTATTACACAAAGGGGGGAAGGTTGGATAAGCTTTACTTTTGTTATTTTTAACAACATTACCTGAACCAGAAACTTGTGGGAGAGATTGGTAAAACCCCCAACACTCAAGACAAAGGTTTTGCGGGTAAAGAGCAGCATCATTTTGATCATAAACTTGAATTCCTTGGACTCATTATACCAGCTGCAGTTGTACCAGTCTTGGAAAAGTAGCTCACTCTGAAATATCACAGTTTCTCAAAAAAGAACATCAAACGAAGAGCTAAAAACACACCTGGGTCTCCACCTTTTGGGCACTCAAATTGTACAAGCTGATCTCAAGAGCAATGGTCACAAAGTAAACCATAATCATGCCCATCCACACCCAGCCCACTTCCTGAAAACAAGAATATAATTTAAATATATTCTTTAATTTAAAGTATTAATTTCTGAACTCACCAAAACCGTGCTGATCTTGTAGAGCAGCATGCAGATCAAGATACTACTGACTGAGCACTGAACCAGAATGATGTACTTGAAGACATTCTCCACTTGGTTGTGGTGACTAAAGAAGAAAAAAGTTAAGAAGTTTCCTCTACCTTACAAAACCCTACCTTGATATCCTAGAAAAGAGCCTCACACAGCAGCGAAGGTACTTAACTCTCTGCTCCTTAGGAACCAGCACATCCGAGGTGGAGTTTTGAACCAGGAAACGCAAAACCTTGATGAGACCTGACTCATACCTGGTGAGAACCACAAAGAGGCTGTTGAAGCCAAAGACAGCTAAGGGGTATACAATTTAAATTATATGTATAATTTAATTGATTCAAGGGCCTACCAAAAAAGCACCATAGTGGACCAGATTGTAGCAGAAAAAAGCGAATTACATAAGAGGGAAACTCATACTTTCCCAGCTGAACATAGGGAACGATGGCAGGGTAGGCTTTAAATAATTAATTATATTTCAATTCATTTAAACCTAAGTTTTTTCAGAGACTTACTTAAAGTCATCTCACAGGTATCCTTGACAATATAGCAGTCAAATATATATTGAAAATAGGGTCGCAGGGTGTAATATAGCACAGGCATGGTGACGATCTTGAAGAAGAACATCACCTGACGATCAATAATTACCCAGTTGTTGAGCAGTATAAGGCGTAAGGACTTAAGGAGTTCCTGTTTTTTCGGTAAATCTAAAAAACACTCTTACAACAGAAACATAATTTCAAATAAGTAAAAATTCTTACCCAAATCAAAGAGTCCCAGGGATTTTAAAACCTCTCCTGACTCCGTAGAGTAAACCAACTGGGAGCAGGATTCCACAAAGCTCTGAAAGTGAAACATCTTGACCACACCAACGCTCAGTTGAAAGGTAAGCAGCACGGCCTAAAGAGAGTTCAAGGATAAGGATTTCATCAAATAATTAATAAACCATAACAAACCTCCACGTAGGTCTCAAAGGAGACGTGGTAATTTTCCATGATGAAAGCCACGAGACTGTAGATAATGCTCAGGTTAACTATCACCACCAAAATACGAGTTCTATATAAAAAGGAGATTTTTTCTACAAATCCTATGAGGAATAATCAAGAATTCTCACAATCTGCAGTACTTGGAGCTGCGCTTCCTTGGAGCTATATTAACGCCCAGCGCATAGGCACTGTACTCCACCCACTGAAGGCCCAATTTGGGCAGCTTGTCGATCCGCTCGAGCTCCTGATCCAGTAGGTCCTGCATTCCTTAAGGCTTTATCAAAGACTGCTTGTAGGGACACCGATGGACACACACTTTTATGGCATTCGCAATGGCTTTTCGGGTCTCAATTAGTCGCCTACAAATTATACGGTTCTCCTGGAATAATTTGCTATAAGTTGTGGTTATTGTGCAACTCGATAGGGGACACAAATAATTATCGAAATTGGAGGGGCGTGTCTTTAAATCATTAAAAATTTAGAACTTATCGAAGGAGCAGCTATGCCACAAAAAACATGGAGCCAAGGAGCCTCCAAATTATTAAATTAAACTTCGTAGGGAAGAGTGTTGGGATATTCACACGATATTAAAGCCATGGCTTCAGGTATATTATTTGTGTTTTCATTGGGATTTTTAAAAAATAAGGAACACACAAACACATGTTTAAAAGAAAATAAATATAATAAATAAAAATCAAAATAAGGCTGTTTTATTTCAAAATTGAACCCATATAACATATATTCTTAAGAACCAAATATTTGTGCGCATTTGACGGACATTTTACTAAGTATTATTTATTTTATAAATTCAGACATTTTTAAAATATAAATCGGTGTATTTTTCAAGATTTCTTAATTTAAATTTCTAATTATTAATCCAAGTTGCAATTTCGGTATGATAAAAACGAAACTTGGTGTTACCTCCAGAAATTCTAGCAACCATTTACCATTAAACAAATAGGCAAAACAAAAATACAAACAATAGAAGCCACTACTGGCAGCTTGCTGCACTTAAATTTTGAAAAAATAGGTAACATTTTTGGAAAAAATCAAAACTTTGAAAATCTGTAATCTGAAAAACTGCCAAAAATGCATAAAATTAAATTCGAAAAGCTGTACGGAGTTCGTTTTTATAAGCTTAATAAAACTGCATACTACGTTTGGGTTTCTCTTCAATTTAATTTTTTCTCAATTTTTGTAAATTTTAATGATGTAATGAAAAAGAGGTACAAAAATCAAATTTTTTAAAATTTATAAGAAAGCCAAAAATGCATTAAATTCCATTCGGAAAGCGTTTTTATGTTAGTTTTTATAAGATTAATAAATCTGCATACTTAATTTT
>JAEIIJ010003667.1:0-32212 GCA_018904815.1 Drosophila ogumai
CACCCAGCCGCCTGTGTCCTGCATGCAATGGAATGAATTTATCAGTGAAAGCAATAAGCTGGTGGGTCAGGAGGATTGCCTGACTGTTAGTATTTACAAACCGAAGAGCAGCAGTCGGAAGAGGTTTCCTGTGGTTGTCCTCCTGCACGGTGGTTGCTTTATGTTCGGTGGAGCTTCAGCTAATGGACACGAGTTCATCATGGACGCAGGAAATTTGATGTTGGTAAAAATCAGCTATCGCCTGGGCCCATTGGGATTTGTTAGCACCGGAGATCGGGAGTTGCCGGGCAACAACGGATTAAAGGATCAACGATTAGCTTTGCAATGGATAAAACGCAACATAGCTAGTTTCGGTGGTCTGCCGGATAATATCGTGGTCCTTGGTCATTCTGCAGGCGGAGCATCAGCACATATGCAGCTCCTCAAAGAAGATTTCGGCGGACTAGCCCGGTCGGCCATATCGGTGAGTGGAAATGCCCTCGATCCTTGGGTTGTCCAAGAGGGGGGTCGAGGAAGAGCCTTTGAACTAGGTCGCATTGTCGGCTGCGGACTGGCCAAGGACTCAGCCACACTCAAGAGTTGCCTAAAAGCTAAACCGGCCAGTGAAATAGTGTCTGCTGTTAGCAGTTTCCTGGTATTTTCATACGTACCTTTCTCAACATTTGGCCCCGTCGTAGAACCGGAAGATGCTCCCGAGGCATTCCTCACCCAGCACCCCAGAGAGGTTATTAAAAGCGGAAAGTTTGCTCAAGTCCCCTGGGCAGTGACCTACACTACTGAAGATGGCGGCTACAATGCAGCCCTGCTGTTGGAACAAAATAAAACCACCGGAGAGACATGGATTGATAAACTTAACGATCGCTGGCTTGACCTGGCGCCTTACTTGCTCTTCTATCGGGACTCCGTGAAGACTACCAGGGATATGGATGAGTGGTCAAGAAAACTGAGACAGGATTACCTGGGAGATCGGCGATTCAGTGTTGAGAGCTATTGGGACGTGCAGCGGATGTTTACAGATATTCTTTTCAAGAACAGCGTGCCGGAAGTCTTAGACCTCCACCGTAGACATGGAAAGAGCCCGCTGTACTCCTTCGTCTACGACAACCCGGCGGTGTCTGCAGTCGGGCAATGGCTTTCCAATCGCACAGATGTATATTTTGGTATGTCTAAATTGTATTCAATTGATCAAACGGTTATAAATTCATTTTTGTTTTTATTTCAAGGTACTGTTCATGGGGACGACTTTTTCCTTATCTTTAAAGCCAGTTTGCTACGAAAAGTCATTCGCCCGGATGAAGAAATTATATCAGGAAAGTTCATGAAGATGCTGGAGGACTTTGCATTTACCAAAAATGGTGAATTGAGTTTCGGCAATTGCCACTTCAAAGATAATGTCAATAATAAGAAGTACCAGGTACTAAAAATAACAAGAAATGGTTGCACAAACGAGGAGTATTATCAGTTCCCTGAAGGAAATATAAGGAAAATCTTGTAACTATAAAATATTTAAGATTTATTTAATTTGTATCATTAACAAAGATTGTGGCGAGAGTTCATTGTCTTAAATAAATATTTTTAGTCATGAATTTTAAATGAACGTCTTTTGAATAGCTGACAAAATTCGCATTTAAATTTCATGTTTCTATTTTGTGAAGTCGCGAAGCAAACACATTGTCACAGTGTTTATAATTAAATTGTAAATTTATAATTCTCGTTTTCAAAACGTGTTTAAGCCGCGTTTGTGTTTAATTTTTGAGCCAGATTTTTTGACCTATCCGCACGTGAATAGCAAATTGAGAGTTGGCCCACAGATGCTATAAAGTCACAAGCCCTCTTTTTTTGCTTTTCAGTCGCATTAGAAGCTAGTCGGGCTCTCAACATGTGTTTATTAAGATTGTTGTGTTGCTTGTTTTTGGCATGGATAAACTCACCAGGGATTGCTTCCACCCTTCCAGATCCGTTGATTGTTGAGATCTCGAATGGAAAACTCCGGGGAAGGGATAATGGCACCTACTACAGCTACGAATCGGTGCCATATGCCGAGCCTCCAGTCGGCGAACTTCGATTCGAACCACCACGTGCTTATAGGCGCCAGTGGACAGAGACCTATGATGCCTCGCAGCCACCTGTGCCCTGCTTGCAATACAACCAGTTCAGAGCTACTAAGCTAGTGGGTCAGGAAGATTGCCTGACCGTCAGCATCTATAAACCAAAAAACAGCACTCGGAACAGCTTTCCAGTCGTTGTCTTCCTGCACGGTGGCGCCTTCATGTTTGGAGTTACGGCAGCCAACGGACACGAGTATTTTATGAGTGTAGGCAACTTGATGTTGGTGAAAATAAACTATCGCCTTGGGCCGTTGGGCTTCGTCAGCACCGGAGATCGAGAGTTGCCAGGCAACAACGGATTAAAGGATCAACGATTAGCCCTGCAATGGATCAGACATAACATAGCCAGTTTTGGTGGTCTGCCGGAGAATATCGTGGTCATTGGTCATTCTGCAGGTGGAGCATCAACACATTTGCAGCTCCTCCATGAAGATTTCGGAGAACTGGCCAGGGCGGCCATATCTGTAAGTGGGAACG
The DNA here is from genome assembly GCA_018904815.1 of Drosophila ogumai. NCBI lineage: Eukaryota > Metazoa > Arthropoda > Insecta > Diptera > Drosophilidae > Drosophila > Drosophila ogumai. The sequence goes on from JAEIIJ010003667.1 coordinate 2,586, forward strand.
CCCTCGATCCTTGGGTTGTCCAGGAAGGTGCTCCAGGTCGAGCCCTTGAGCTAGGTCGCATTGTCGGCTGTGGACTGGCTGAGAACTCCGCCACACTCAAGAGTTGCCTAAAATCCAAGCCTGCCAGTGAAATAGTGTCCGCTGTCAGCAGTTTCCTGTTGTTTTCATACGTACCCTTCTCCACGTTTGGCCCCGTCGTCGAACCGGCAGATGCTCCCGAGGCGTTTCTTACCCAGCATCCCAGAGAGGTAATTAAAAGTGGGAAATTTTCCCAAGTTCCCTGGCTTGTCACCTACACCACCGAAGATGGTGGCTACAATGCAGCTACGCTGTTGGAAAAAAATCTAACCACCGGAGAGACATGGACTGAGAAACTTAATGATCGCTGGTTTGACTTGGCTCCTTACTTGCTCTTCTATCGGGACTCCAAAAAGACTATCAGGGATATGGATGAGTGGTCAAGAAAACTGAGACAGGATTACATGGGAGATCGACGATTTAGTGTTGAGAGCTATTGGGACTTGCAGCGGATGTTTACAGATATCCTTTTCAAGAACAGCGTGGCGGAAACCTTAGATCTTCATCGCAGACATGGAAAAGGTCCGCTGTACTCCTATGTCTACGATAATCCGACAGAGTTTGGAGTCGGCCAGGTGCTGTCCAAGCGCACGGATGTATATTTTGGTATGTCTGAAACTGCCTTTAAGTATTTATAGCTGCTCATGTGTCTTTTATTCAAGGTACTGTCCATGGCGACGACTTCTTCGTTATCTTTGACTTGGGTCGCCTAAGGGCGACTTTACGACCGGATGAAAAAATTATAGCCGGAAATTTTATGAAGATGCTGGAGAATTTCGCGCTCAACGATGACGAAGAATTTACATTCAGCGATTGCAATTTTCAAAACAATGTTAAAAGTGCAAAATTTCAGGTTCTTAGGATAACCAGAAATGGCTGTGGGAACGAGGAATATTACCTGTTTCCATAAAGCATAAAAAAATAAATTTTAAAGTAATAACTGAATCAAATTAGAGATTTATTTAACCTTCAAGAGGCTTCACCTATCAGAGGCTCTTCAATCAGTTCCTCCTCCTCGTCTTCTGCCTGGTCATCCTCTCCCTGCACATTGCCGTACAGCTCGATCTTGCTGTCCAAAAAACGAAAGTCCTTCAGGATATGCAGCTTGTTACTGAAGCCAGCAATTGACATAAGGTTCATGGGAACAGTTTGCCACACCACCGAATAGCACGCTGAATGCTCCACAGGAATATTGGCCTGCAGCTCTCCATGCAGCGTATATGACTGCACATGGTTGTACTCTCCGCCGATGAGGACGCTGTCGTCAACAAACTCGCATAGATGCACGCGTCCTGGAAAGTCGAAGACTCGAGTGCACTCCAGGGCGCGCAGGTGGTAAATGGAGGGCCTGGGACCACCACCGCAGAGCAGCCAGTCCTCGCTGACAGCCACGGCTCCTATCCACTTGCCCCAGTCCGGCCGGATCAGCTGGGGATTCTTGTGCGGCTCAAGGAAAGCGGTTTGTTCCTGTTTCTTGGTAGACCACACGCGCACCGTGCCATCCTCGGCGCCCGAGAAGATCTGCCCCCTGGCATTGCCCACCACACTGTGAATGTAGTCTGTGTGGCCCCGGTACTCCCGCTGGATGCGTCCATCCTCCAGGCTCACCTGATAGATGACGCCGTCGCCGCAACCAGCGAACAGGGTGTCAGTATCCGCGTTCAGCCACATGGAGTTCACATCGGGCACCTCCACGGCATCCACCTGCATGGGAATCTTCACCTCCCAGGATCGCTTTGCGGCCAGAGTTTGCTCCTCATCGTTCCATGGCAGCCCGTAGATCAGGCCCACTGCGCCCACAATCAGGAAGTCTCGGTGGAAGACCAGGCAGTTGATGTCGACGCCACTTCCTTGAGGGAAGATCTTCAGCTTGCCGGGCGGCTCCTCGGAACCCTTGTCCAACTCTTTTATCCTATAAAATCTCAAGTTACAGATTGGAAATGTGCAATGAGCCTGAGATTCTCACCTGAGTACGAAGATATCTCCAAAGCTGTTGCCTGCGAATAGATGCTGGTGGGAGGCGGATATGGTCTGTGCCATGACATTGTTGTAGGCTCGCTTGAGGTCCTTTTCTTTCATGTTTTTCAGTTGTTTAAACAAATTACAATTTTACAAAATCGTTTGTTTTTGCCGGCCTTTTTAGTGTGACCGTCGTGAACGGGAAGTGTGGCAACGTGCCAGACATTTCGTTAATGAGCGACCAGCGCTGCCAGGCCGCGCTTCACGTCATACACTGCTTTGCGACACTACGTTTTATGCACTGCTTTTCTTACGTAACCGTAACCGTTAAATTCAAATTTTATTTAAGATTTGTGTACCCTTGCAAAGTGTTAAAATGTTATTCTAAAGTTTGCTAAGCAATGAAGATGTCATTTCCTTAATGGAAATAAAAAAATAAATAAATCAATAAATCTTAATATGAATATGTTATATTTATGCAATTACAATGCAAGCTACGTATACTTGTTTTCCTCTTCCGTTTATTTTATATTTTTCGATTTTGTCATCTTATCTGCCTTTTGCTTCTTTTTTTTTTAATATTTTGGTTTTTGAGTGCATTGAATTTGGCGAATTTCGCTTTGAGTAGCGAATATACGAATTCAAGGACACATGACGTCAGCTAAACATTTTTCGGCTCGCTGCTGGTGCTGCTGCTCTTTTTTTATTTATTTCATGTTGTGGCTGTTGTTGTTGTTTTGGGGAATTAAAGCTTGACTGGCATTCGGTCGCTGCCAACGCCTCTGCTTTCTATTTATTGTGTTCTTCGTCTTCTCTTCTCTTATGTTTTTTTGTTGGTTTCTTTTGTTTTGCGCTTTTATATATTAAATATTTGCACAGCAGCAGCAGCCAGAGCCAGGCAGAGCAATTTCTGATAAAGAACTGTGTTGGTCTTTGTTTCTCTGGCGGCGTTATCTCTTTCCAAATCTCCCTCCCTCTCTCTCGTTGGCATTATCTTTGGTCTCTCGCAAAAATTGTTTTGGCAAACAAAGTCAATCAGAAGTTTGTTCGCGAAACTAAAGCTTTTATTTAAAAAGTACTGACAGTTTCTCTGCGTAAAAAAAGATGGAAATATCTTAACAAGGTAACGACTATTTTGGCATAACAAATTTAATAATAAAATAATTATATGAACGTTTTTAAAATGTTTATTTATTAAAATAAATGATTTATTATAATAAATGATTGTTTTCTAAATGGAATTTTTTTTAATTTTCATTTTCTTACATGTCTTGATATCTTTTAATTTAAAGTTTAAAAACATTATAGCCTTCATTAATAATATCAATAAATATAAGATTAATGAGAGCTGATTTAGTTTTAGAAACACAGGTATTGTGACAGTATTAATATATTTTAGCTAATAAATCACTTGTTTATATGATATTTATATAATCATTTAATTTATTTGTATTCCCTTGAAATGAAAAATATAAGATATTTTTTTAATAATTTTTTTCGCTGTATTATATCTCTGTTTCGGTTTCTTATCGTTGTGTTTGGTCATTGAAAGTGCAAGGCGTCGACGTCAGCGCACGCATTTTATTTCCCAACCTCTCTAGAACGCACATTTATTATGCATTTAACGTTCCCCGCTGACGACTGCAACTATCGTTCCCTCCCCCTTGTCGCCGCCTCTTGCTGCCATTTAAGATTCGCTTTCGCTTCCCCTTTTTTATTTCCAACGCGCACTCTGTAAAATTTCCATATTGTTTGTCAACCGACCGTCCGACGATTGGATTGCATCCCGGGCTCGGGGCTTCTCAATTCTCGGTTTCGGTCTCTAAATCGGATTTGGAGTTGGAGGCGATCAACAGCTCCGTATGCAGTCTGCATGCAAATGGTGCAGTTCGCATCAGGGCACACTGTACAAAAATAAGATAAAAAAAAGATATACAAAATTAACGGGTAACTTAGCTATCAATCTTTATCTTAAAGTTATTGATCAAATTAAATTCAATTACATGAAAATCAATTTAATATTACGTATACGTAATCCGTTTATTTAATTTAATTTGTTGTTCAATTTGTTATCTTAATTCATAATTAAAAGTAAATATATATGTATAAATCAACAGTATTTCTCTCTGTGCATTGTCCCGTGCAGGGAAAGGGAAAGAAAGGGACAGGGCAGAGCAGGGCCAGAGCCCGAGCCAGGGCCCACAGATATCGTCAGAGGCAGCAGTTCAATCACATTGCACAAAAGTTCGAGGTCAGTTATAAAAATAAAATTATATTCCCTCGCTCGCTCTCAGTTCTTTCGCGGACTCTTGGATTGGGAATGGATTGGGCTTTTTGTTTTACATTAATTTCTGTTTGAGTGCGACAAAATGGGTTTCTTTGTCTTTGGCTGACTGGGTAGGATTGGGATAGGGATCAAATCATGGGGTTGCTTTAGTCCAGCTCCTGTTTCCTGCTCCTGTTATCGTTCCCGTTCCCGTTTCCCTTGCTTAATCGCCATGAGGCACAAAGGCCATTGTTCGGGGACATTGCGGGTCACTCGAGTGGAAGTAGGCCACTGGAGTTCTGTGTAACTTGAGCACCGATCCGCTGATCGTCCCATCGGCATTGCAATTGTGTAATGCGAGCCCGCCATGCAGGGCATTGACTCCTTGCCTCAAGGATAATGAGGGGGACTTGAAAAATAATCTTATTTAAAAATTATTTTTTCCTGGTAAATTATTAAAAATATATTAAGTGCGTTTATTAACATTAAATTCGACTTGATAACTTTTAGCTGGAAATAATACGTACTCACAAGTTTTGATTTTTAAATAAATAAAGCAGTTATTCATTTTATATGTACATATGTATGTGCATACATACATACATAGGTTAATTTTTGCAAAAGGTACTTTTGTTTTACACTAAGAATTATGTTATATATTTTAAGGGGAATGTTTCATTTTATTTTACAAAGGAGATACTCTCTGATTTTTCTTAACTCTGACCCGTTGAGCGGCTTAATAGCGGTTTAAAAGGACGATTTTAAATGGTTTTAGGAGGCTTGTAAATATATGTAACTTTGCTTTATTTTATAAGTTATTTTGATTATGTTTTAAGAATGGTTTTGGTTCAGTTTTATGGCTGTTTTTCGCTGATTTGTTGAGCGTTTATATCAATAACATGTAAATATTAAGTGATTGATTTCTTTGAATTTTAAAAGACTTCTGCTGTCTTATTTCATATACATACATATGTATGTACATTTATTTTCATTGATATTCTTCTAAGTCTGGATAGGGCTCTTTTTGTTTAAAAGCGTGGGTCCAGGGCCCAGACAGTCGCTGACCGGTGGAATGCTGTTGAACTTAATTTTGGCTGGTCGGCCGGCCTCGCAATGAAATGAAATTTCGATCATTTCCAGAGAATTTATGCCACAGATTTCGGCGCGACGGTCGCGGGTCCTCGAAACAGACCGAAAACAGACCAAGACAAACTAGTTGGACGGGCTCCCAGCTCCACCATCCTCCGCGCCAGAAGCGGGGGCCCCAAGGATGCCGGATCCCGGACTGCGAGACGGCGTCGCAGGCAGGTTCATTAACTTGTTTGCCCCGCCGCACGTTGCCGCATTGTTGCTGTTTTTGTATATTTTTTGGGTCCGCCGTCGCCGCCGCCGTCGTCTTTTGCCAGCATCCGCGACGAGACAATAATGATCTTCGCTGGAAACGCGCGAGCCCCTCGTGGCACTCTCTGCTCCCCAAAGCTGGGATCTCCTGGCTTCTCCTCCTCATCGCCGGCAGTGGAGTTGGTGGTGGTGATGGTGACTTAATTGCCGCACCCAAATGGCTGGTGAGCTGGACTAGGGATTAGTACGAAAAGTATTCGATTCTCAAGCTCCGTGCTGTGGCCTCTCGAATCTATTAAGGTATACCCTTGCTTGTCAAGGAGACTCTAGTTACAGGTCTATTTAGAGAGGATTGCTGGGAATTAATGCAGTTAGATCTTGGAGAAAATTGAAAATAATAACGTTATGTACTTAAAATGTTATATTACGGATTAAATTCTTGTTATTCTACATAAATTCTATGGTCTAAGACTGATTAAAAAGTCTTAAGTTACTTTATAATAAACAAAACCCACATAAGGGATATGTATTATTCGCAATACTTAACTATAGTAGCATTTTTTTTTACTTAAATTGTCTGCTTTCTTTCGCAGAAACCTGTTTCCTTTTTTACAACGATCGACATGCAAATGGAAGCAGGGCGGGCTCTTCCCTATGATCCTTGTGACATTCGCTCATTTTTCACTGTCGCAACTTGGTTTCTCCGATAAAGTGGAGCATACATATATGTATATATATATATGTACATATTATACTAGCCTCTGATTAATATGAGTGGTGGCCCTTCCGATATCGCTGCAACCTTGGCCAGAGTTATTTACTCAGCAGGGTGAATCACAACTGGTATGGTCCCAATGGCATGGATACAACTTGAATGTGACTAAGCATGACTCAAAGGAAGATTGGTAACAGAAAGCAGAAAGGTAATAGTAAAAACTATTTTATTAACTGTAAATATCCCAGACTAATTCCTTAAAAAGATCCATCTTTCGGGAAATTTTAAAGATTTAATATGAGCCAGGAAGGTGATTTTGCCATGAATCATTGTTTGGTTTTTACGCGTCATTTAAAAGTTATAGAAAACCTTAGAGCTTTAAGTTTTTCCCCTTTTTAAATGGTGAAATTTACGAACTGATAAGTCGAAAAATGAGCGACAAAATCTTATATATAACAGTTCAAATTTAAAAAAAATTAACAATAAACAAACATTTAAATTAAATCTCAATTCATTCGACAACGCTCTCAAGAAGCGTGGTGAGGCAATCGAAGCGAGTGCACTTTCCCAGCACCGATCTCACGTCTCTCGTGAAACGCAGGGCATCCAGGAATGGTAAAAGATCGAGCAGGGCTTCATCCTTTTGCCCAATCCTATACGGTGAGATGGGGATACAGTTTCCCGCATTGAAGCTACATTCAACTTGGGAATCGTCCAGCAGAAGGACGTTTGCCATGTCCGGCGAACACAGCGATATATATTTGGCCTTCAGGCCACCGACTTCAATAGTGTGGTGACGGTAAAACCTCTTGTCTAAAATCCCACGGCCCTTATCAAGGAAATCCAGGATAGGTGAAGCGTAATTCTCCGTAGCACAGGTAAAGACCACCAGGTTATACCACCTGGACACGTTGTTCAGGAAGCGATCTACATGGGGACGCTTATAAACGTAGACGTTGCCGTTAAAATCGGCAGTCGAAAGGACGAACTTGAAGTCGTGGGGCACATTGGGCGGTGAGTATTGATGACTGCCATGTGGCTGAATCCAGGCCGTCATCAGGGTCTGGTCCATGTCTAGCACGAGCGTCTTTTTGGCCACGCGTTTTAGGCAGCGTAGGGAAACAGGGGTCAAACAATCATCGCTCAAGTATCCAATTGGAGAGTAGTTTGCATACACCTTGTAGATCCTTCCCACTGTTAACTTGATGAACCTACCCAGGCTGGGCTCAAACAGGCATATGATAGCCACCAACAGACCCAAAGTTTCCAGAGCATATACGCTTAAGAAAGTTGGTGACATAAGTTTCGAGTAATTGCACTGTTAACATATTACTTACAGGAACATAAGCGAGTCACCAGTCATGGCCTTTTATTAAGATCTTAAGTAGAAAGTATTTAATAATTTTAACTAAACGCAATGCAAATTAAGTGAGGCTTTCAAAAGGTTGTTTTATTATTTTTCTACAAATTTACAGAATTTGAGAGACTGACAGTGACTGCAAGGGATTCTATTGAACAAAAAGGTATGAGCCCCGCCCCGAAACTGACACCCGTGACGAATGAATCACAGAGAGATTGATTAATAAAACACTGAACATAAGAACTAAACATTTATATGATAATCTTAATTGATTTAAAATGTGAAAATGTTAAATCTATTACAATTTAAGCAAATAAGCTATTATTAAAAAGCCCAATTTTTATGTTATCAAAAAGTAATTTCTGTCACCCCTGCGTATACATAATTTTCATTATGAATCCATATATTACGTATACGCATATGTAAAATATTTTTTACATAAATATAAAATTTTTCTCTCTGTGTGGATATTTGAGGAACTTGTCTGGCCTACAATATTCCACTTACAGTGGGTGTTAAACGATCGGGAGTGCGTGTGGGTGACGAATGGGAGGGGACAGGGAGTTGGAGCAACGAAGTAAACATCCAGGCAATGCAGGGCCAGGCAATGATGACGCACAACAAAGCAGAGCAGGGAAAAAAAGAAACACTAAAATAAAAACGATGAGTAGGGAGTTAAAGTGCGAGTATAAATCAAATAGAGAACAAAATATTGAAAGTTAAACAAAGACCTGAAAATAAACTAAAGAAGGAATTTAAATTACAAACATTTTTATTTTTAAAGGTTTTTTAATAGTGAGCCTCAATCTTAATTGTTGATTAAAAAAAACTTCCGAAAATCCTTAAAGTATTGTGGTTTTTTTTTTGGGTGTACAAAGGCCGCAGCACTGACGGAAGTTCGCCGGCGATGTCACTCGTGTAAAATATTGCACTGGCCTTGGGAGCAGCACGCACAATGTGACTGCGCCGTCAAGACGATTAACAACGCAGCACAGAAAGCAACAGCAGCAGCAGCAACAACAACATTTAACAAAAATACAGCCAGAAACTGCAACAAAAACAACTGCAACTGTGACCATGATGCTGGCTGGCGTCATCCCGAAAGGAGCACCATATTGCGCGCATCTGGAGGCTGACGCCTGCACGCGATTGGGATGGTATCTTGCTAAGGAAAATTATTATTTATTAAATTCAAAAGCCATTAAATAATAATTTTCGGTAAAGAAATTTATTGTTTAAGGTGCACATGTGTAATACCAATTAGTTGCATTTTTATTAATAATTTTGTAGTCATCATAATCACATGTTGACACAGGTGTCGTTTCTTTTTGCACACCTGTGTCCTAATAAATGCGTTATTTTATAGGTATATTTTTCTTTAGAATAATAGGTAACCTTTTGAATAAAGTCCACCCTAATGGATCATCCCACTCATTAGGTTTTTTTTTGATTACCCTTCCAGGCCCTGGGGTCTGCGTTTTGCGGTTTACTGTGTGGCGTCTGCTGGGTGTCAACATTTAACCGCATGTTGCTGCAATTCCCCAATTCGCACAAAAAAATTCATACATATTTAAGGGAAAAATGAACTAGTGAGTCAGTTAAAAATAAACGGAATGAGTGGACTGTTTAACACCCGCATCTAGGCACATGTTGGGAAGTTCTTGGTGAGCCCGAGAAATATACAGAAATTCCCAAAGATTTTATCGCAGTACAATGAATTTTTGTTCTTAAATTAATGATCTAATTAACTGCAAAATAATCGTAATCAATCGTAAAAAGATTTATAATCGACAAACATACATAGGTAAGTTTTTATTTCAACCAAAATCTCAACATTTTTCTTGTAAGTTTCTAATCCCTATTTAAGCTTTATATCTTTTAAATGCAAATTTGATTCCAAATCAAAAGATACATACATACCTTCATATGTATGTACAATTTTTCATATAGTTTTATCAGAGAATTTAGCCGATACTTTTTCCCCTGTGTACGCTTATCGCTTCGCTTATCTTGTTTCTCGCGATTCAACCTGAACCTGTAAACGCGATTCTGGCAGCTTTTTTGGATACGAAATTTGACGTGTGTTAAATTAGCATTAAACAATAATAATTCTGCTGCTGCTGTTGCTGCTGCTGCCTGATCTTTTTGGGCTTAGCTGCTTTTGTGGTTGTTGTGCCGAATGCAAAATAAATTGCGCATAAAGTTTAATCACTTTGACTTTGCACAACACACACACAAGAACACTCACATGCGAAAGCCGAAAAAATACAAACTCGCACAACAAAAGATTCTTCACACAGACACAGGCGCATACAATATCAGTGGCAAGAACAACAACAACAGCAGGCTCAGTGGACAGTGGAAAAATAAAAATAAAAAATATAAAAATATACAAAAAAAAGTAGAAAGAAAGAGAGACTACAAGGCAAAGGCGACGCCAGCAATACGGGGCAGAGCGAACGGGACGGCGCTAGAGTCAACAACCTCCAGTGCATTACTCACTTTTAAAGACCGTGTGTGTCCTTCAACAAAAACTTTATCTCTGTCCCCCACTCGCTCTCATGTATTTCACTCACTCGCTCGCTTGCGCTCTCTTTGGATGCTCGCCTCGTTTTTTACATTTTATAATTAAACAATTTTGCAGTCGTCTCGCCCTCGCCACCCCGTTACCCACCACCTCCCTTGCCACACTCCCTCTTCGTCATCTTTTTCTGGACAAACAGAAACCCGAAAAAGTGAAGCTTGATGCACAGTGAAAAATGTGATCAGATCAATATTCAAGGGAGATCGTATAAATAATTAGGTAAAACAGTAATATATTTAAAATTTATAAAAATGAAAAAGGCATTCTAATAAATATCAATAATTTTGATTATTATATGCTATAGTATGTATTTTGCAAAACTGAATATCAATGTTTTAAAATGGAAAATAAAATGAAGTCTTTAAATGTATTTGAAGTTCTGTACCTTTGCTTGAAAATTTCCAAATAACCTAACTTAAATCAAAAACTTTTTCTCTGACTGGATATGTTTTTGATATTTTTCATGTGGTTCTTGGAGCTTTGCACAAGTGTGCAGAGAAGACTGTCTTCTATCTCCACTTTATCGATTCGGCTTCGAATACTTTGTCGATTCTTTGCCCGTTGCTGTTGCTGCTGCGCATTTTCGCATTTTGGAGAGATGCGAGATGAATAAACTTTTGTGCGCTTGCGTGACCTGCTCGCCGTCCTGTCTCCATCTCCTCCCTCCTGCTCCAACACGAGAAGGAGTGGGAGTAAGTGAGAGAGGACGAGAGACTGCCACATCCGCTCTGGTCTGCATGTGTGTGTATGTCACTTTTTTGTGCGCTTTTTCTGTTGTGGCTAATGTCATTGACTGCAATTTGTTAGCAAAATATTTAAGCTGATAAATAAAATCTACATGATGCCAACGAACTCGGAGCCCCAAAAAACAAGCCCAAAAATTGCAATTTGCGCCCCAATTGAAGAGCAACTACGAGAAGACGCGCGTGCGACAGAGATAGCCATTCCGGGCGGACTTTTTCTCACACACACAAGAGCACAGGTTGGCAATGCCATAAACAAAGAATTCCTTTTGTTGCCGATTCGATTTCTGCGCTTTGCTTTCTTTTTTTTTGTGTAAATTGTATTTTTATTTTTAAATAAACAAGCGGTGGAGTTCATTGCATTCGCCGGAATAAGAATATAACAAATAAGCCAGCCACAATCAACAAAAGGCAAAAAACAGGAACGTCGACTGATATACATGGCGTATACATAATTAACGGCTGCGCGTGTGTGGAGAGTTCAAGTTAATTTATCAATTCTTTCTTTTTTCGGGACCTCACAATACTTGCACTTAAGTAGGGAGAGTGTGAGCAAAGTCATAACTCTGTCGGAAGGTATGTATGTACATAAAAAATCAATCAACTGATTAATTGCGGCTCCACAATCTGGGTTTTTGGTGCCAAAATTAACTTTATAGCTGGTGATACAATATTAGGAAAGATATATGCATCTATTTTATAATTTCCATTGAGTTCTGGTGATGAATAGAAATTAAAGTTTACTAATTATACGAATTATGTACAACCATTCCAAATAGGGGTAGGTGTAAGGAAAATATAGAGACGATAAGATCGTAAGAAGCTCTCTTTAAAATTCTAGATTTAGCAAATAATTTAAAAGGTCTACCCTTCAATTGTAAACAGTTTTTTTTTAGTCAATCATCTGTTGCATTTATCAGATGGTGCTATATTTCCACGCCGAGCATTGAATGTCAGGGAAGATCGGGTTACACGGCTAAAGTCGGTCAATAACTTCGGACCCCTGCACAAAACGTTTAGGCGTTGACCACAAGTGATCAAGATGTTCCTGTTGTTTTGTTTTTTGTTTTGCACTCACTCCTTTGGTGAACGCTGATCTCAAGTTAATGCCTTCGTCGCTCCGATGCCACGTTATTTTTGTTGACCGGTTTAATGACTCGAACTTAATTTGCGCCCTCGGAGAGAGGCTAAGACACCGAAATGCCAAAAAAAAAGCCAAAAGTATGCGCAATAACAAGGCAGACAACACCCAGCGGCCAAGAAAAAACTCGGCTTGGACAGAAAGAGACAGCGGCAGCGACGCGTCTGGAGGTTAACAATTGGGGTCGCCATTTTAGCAGTGATCGAAGCTTAAAGAAAAACTGTCAGTACTTCACATAAAATAAAATAATAAATAATTAATAGAAACAAAAATTTAATTAATTAATTTTTCTATTATTACTTCTTATTCAAAATTGTAGAAATTCTTCATGAATCAATCAACCAGTCAATCTAAAATCTGTGCTTAATTTATATAATAGGAATGAAGCAGGTATTACGTCCTTAGGAAAGAATTTAGTTTTATTAAATTAAAATTCAAAATGTCCTGTAAGCTCCAAAAAGTAGGCAATGATTTTCGAGCCAGGACTGCTTGCCACTGCTTGGATCTCTTTCTTTTTCCCCATATGCTATTTTTTCCACCGCAACTGTACAAAGAGGAGATCTTTGCATGTGTGTGGGAGGGGGGAGTGGGAGCTGCAGGCAGCAGGAAGAGCTCCAAAGCAACGAAATGCGTATGTGTGAGTGGGTCGCCAAAAAAAGGCAACAACAAGAAGGAACAGGAGGGAGAAGCAGACCAAAATTGGAGAGAACCGAATAACAGCAATACAAAACAGAACGATGTGCAAGTAACTCATATTGGAGAGTGCGTGTGTGAGTGCGCAGCGACTGCGACGCTGGCAGAGGGGCTGGCAATGCCAGGTTGAGTTCAGTTTGAGGCTAAATCCAATATAAAAAGCCACGATCGAAAGATGCAAAATGTTCATTCCGCCGCCGTTCGTTCGTTCCGTTCGTTTTACTTTGCTCGCGTATAAAAAGTCAAACAAAATAATAAAATGAAGCATGCGAAAGCAGCGATCGCAGCACAGCACAAACACACTCGCATTCGCACACACACCACACCCATACGCATGCATTTTGGCGACGCCATTGCGTACGGGCGGCCATTAAAGCCGACTGCGCTGTCGACGGCGCAGCGGAGAGTATAAAAGCATAAAATCACTTCGTACTCGGGTTTATTAAAACCAAAACTGTGCAAGTGTCGAGATCGGTTGCTGAGCTCATATCCCTAACAAAATCTCCAGGACTCATCCATTGAATATAATAAAATCCTCCACAAAAAAAATAATAAAAAAATATATGAAATAAGTTCTAGTGAAATTCTTACAAAAACTAAAGCAGATTGCAGTGAAAGTTGGGCAATTTAAATAGAAATAAAATCAACAACAATCTAATCTAAAATAGCGAAACGAATAATACAAATTAATTTCAATCGCCACGCGACCCCGCGTCAAAAATAAAACCAAAAGCGAAAAAAAAAGAAAGAAAAGAAAATCGAAAGTGTTCTACTGACATGGATTACTTTTTGCTACCCAAAACTACAAACACAACAACAATAATCAAGGCGAAGAGAAACTAGCGCTAGTTTTGTCTATTCAGAGAGTGAGAATCGGAGAGATAGGAAGGCCGAGAGCAAGAGGCCGGTCTCCAAAATAGAAAGCACTACACAGAAAAAACCCACAGATCTCGTAACAAAACCCACAATAAAATGTTGGGTTTTATTTACATATTTAAAATAGTGACAGTTGTTATAAAAACTTACGGAAGTAGAGCAGATTTATATTTAGAATTCACAATAATAGAATTGTTAAGTTATTAATCAATAAAACCCTTGAAAAGTCCTGGTTAGTCCAGTTCAACTGTACCTATTTGCTCCATCTCAAAGTAGATGTTTCAAAATTCAAAATTCCCATCAATTCACACTTCAATTGTTAAATTCTTCCACCCTTTGTTCTCTGTGTAGATAGTAATATCTTTTGTTCAAGATTTTGCTTTTATCAAACGTATTTATTGGTTTCCCCCATTATACTTTTTATTTAGCACAATACTGACAAAACTATATTGCCCCTTTGTTTTCTCTGTGTAGATTAGCGATCTCTTCTGTTTTGCGGTGTACGTGCACTTGGCTACAAGCTCCACTCTCCACGTTCGGTTCTTTGGGGTTCGTTCTCCGCTCTCTGGGAGAGCAAAAGCAGCCGAGCAGGAATTCTAATACCCCCATTCTCGCAGCTTTGAACTTGAACTTTAAATGCACTCACATACATTCATAAATGCTGTTTGCTGTTAGAGGGCGTGCTCCCCATATCTCTCTCTTCGCTAATCGCAAAAAGAGCCCCACCAATACGTTCATATATTCCCAGTTGCGAGGCGGCGTTCGTTCCATTTGGGCGCTCGGCATTTATTCGCTCGCTGATAAATTTTCGACTGGCTTGCAATTAATTTTGGCTCTTGACGAGCCCCAAAAGTGAAAGTCGTGAGTGAAAAGACGTGGCAGTTTTTTATATTAAAAAATAAGAAAAAAAAACAAGCAATACGAAAAAAGATCAGACATGAACTGTGTACGCAAAACACGAAATGCGAAACGACGGCGGCTGCGGCGGCAACAAGTTAATAAATTAACACAGCAAAACGAAGAAAAATCCAGATTCCGGGCTATAATGCAAAGAAAGCGGCGCAGCTAGTTTATTTTTATATATTAACGATTTCCCCACGAATGGCATATAAAAAGCAAATTTTAGGTGTGGCCTAGGTCTTCCGTTCTGAATCCGAGAATTTCCTTATAAATCTAGCCTCTACTAGGCTTTGTCTGTGCATTCGAAATCCGATCAGACATAGCCTATAAGAGGTTAGGTGTACCAAGGCAAATGTGCAGCGAAAGGCGGAAAAGCTTAGCCACTGAAAATCACAAAAAATAAAATATGAAAATATAAATAGTATGAAAATATAATTAATAAATACAAATATTATTATGTTACATTCACTTACCTTTTCTGAAATGTTTTTACAATGTTATTTCTTATCATAATAATACAAATACCTAATCTTAAAATCTTACGTAGTTTTAATCTCATTTTATAAATAGTATGTATTATTGGCAATTCTATATTTAATTATTTTAGGTTAGGTGCACTACTAAGCCGAATGCGCAGCAGAAAATGGAAACCGATTACAGCTTAAATCCAGTGGAAGAGAGCAGAAGAAAGACCTGATAAGCGTGATACCCTCAATCATTTCCCCCCCAACAATTTTAGCTCTTGTTTCATTTGGGAATCTCTTGTTTATTATGTTTTGCCTGCGTTATTTATTAGTTAATAACTTATATTTGTATATTTTTCGAATAAAGAGGCGTTTCTGCGAAACTTTTTGATGAGTGTGTGCTTTTCCATGGGGGCTGATTGAGCGATGATTCGAGTCGAGTTGGCGACTGCGTTTCTGTTTGTTCTCGGGTTTTGGCTGGGGTTTTGGATTACACTTGGA
Source organism: Drosophila ogumai (assembly GCA_018904815.1). Lineage (NCBI taxonomy): Eukaryota > Metazoa > Arthropoda > Insecta > Diptera > Drosophilidae > Drosophila > Drosophila ogumai. The sequence continues at coordinate 18,207 of JAEIIJ010003667.1, forward strand.
TTATCGCGTACCGAAGGCGCCACTCGTCTCGAGAAACAGCTGGTAATTCGGTGGACTTGCACTGGTCTTTGGAAATTTTTAATAAGTATGCATAATCCTCAGTTAAATGCGACACTCGGAAAATTTTACAAGGCTGACTGGGGTTTTATCTCTAGTCTATGAAAACAAATATAGATTTGTGCATAGGAACATGGTTTCATAACTGCTGAAGGCAAATACACTATCGATTTCGAAATTTTATTGTAAGCTTTTAATACTCTAAACATTATATTTCTTTAATTTGAACTAATTACTATTATCTATTATGGGAAAGCGTTAATAATTGTTTTCATTTGAATCGTTTTAAATTTGTATTATAATGAGAACCGAAAATTGCTCTTAGCTAAATCTTAAGTACATTTTAAATTGTATTAAATTAAAAGTAAATAATTGTTTAATTTTTAAAATATTTTTAAGGTCTGCACTGCTTTAAAAAGCTTATCTGTCAAGCTTCAGCTGAATGCTATATAACACGATCAGTGCACTGCTTTGCCCAAGCTATGTAAAGTAAAATATTACTATAAAAGTTATCTGTAATGTAGAATGCAGAATAAAAACTAAAAACGTAACATAAATTGTATTTTTAAATAATTTAATTTGCAAAAGTACGCAATATTAAATTAACCTAACCAGTAACCTAATCCCCTGTAAAAAAGTTATTGAAATTATGTCGTTCAAATATATTTAAAAAACCTTTATATTAACGAATATTAATCTGAGTGAATCTCTTATTTTTATTCATTATTCATCTAATCATTATCAAAGGGCACTTTAAGAAAAATTTGTTCAACAATTATTTATAAAAACAAATTTTTAATCAGATCTTATTTCACAAAAAATTAGGTTGGACTAAAGTTGTTCTTTTAAGACTTATATAAATCTCCTAAAAATGTATTGTTCCTATAACGAAAGCTTTTAAGCTCTGTGCTACGTGCTTCTTCTTGAGGTTGATCTTCTCTTCAGCCACAAAAATCGAAATTGGAACGTCAATGGCAAGATGGATGTTCGTTCCTCAACTAGGAGGCTTGGAGCTAGAGCTAAACTCCCACAATTGGCAATTCATTGGCTTCTGCTGTTGTTGCCTTGGTTTATCTGCACCGGCTGCACATAAAACACGCTTGAAATGACTGAAAATGCGTTTCGAGACAGACAGTCTGCGCCATTCCGATGGATTTCTCACACATAAAATCCGAATACCGAAATCCCAAAGCCCAAAAATCGAAGACATTAACCGAAGGAAAAAACAGATTGCAGTGCCAGCATCGTTCATGTCTTCCCTAATGGCCTGTACATGGCACTTGAGCACTCCAAGCCAGGCCGTATTTATGGCCTGGCACTCTACCATTTTACCCATTTTACCAAGGGCACTGAGAGAAAATATATGCAAACGAAATAGAGAGTATTAAATGGGGAAATTAATAGAAATTGATAACAATATATAGGATAAAATGCTGTTAATTAAGTAAATATGTCATAAATTGCATAATTAATTTAAAAAAATCTTTCAAAATGTACCCTTAATTATTACATATTTTTCTTTGTGTAATCCTACTATTTTTCCAGCTGCCGGCGGCCGTGTCTGCTTATGCAATTGTGCAAGATGTGCGGCTCATCATCAAGCCGGCCTGCAAGTACATGGGTTAACATTTAACCCACATCCCAGCTGATGGCTATTCCTGGTCCATTGGCCCCCGAGGGATGACCTTCCCCCATCCCCTTCTCGCTTACTTTGTGTGTCCGGAATGTGTCCAAATTTGTTGGGAGTTAATTGAGCGACACGCCCACCACGCCGACAAAACAAATCGTTGCAGTTAATTAAATTTAAGCATAAGCCAAAGCTAACAGAAAAAAACCCTGCGAGCGCAGCTACAAATAGCATCAACAGCGTTACCAATTCATTGCAGTAATAAATTGACCCACTTTCGAATCTGCAACCTGACCCAACTACAACATGGCAAGGTAGAAAAACAACGAGCTGAAAAATAAAAAAAATATATATAAATACAAATAAACATACAAAGCCCCAAAAGCAATTTTGGCTGTAAAATCGACAAGCGCCAAACAAAAACAACAAACACAAACAACCAGCCAGCAGCAGCAGCAGCAGCAAAGCAACAAAACAAACTCAACACTTTAGTGCAACAGTTTAGTGTCAGGCAAAACGAATGACTTAAGAAACGAACGCGAGCGCCCGACGACAGTTGTCCCTCGCCCAACCCTTCTCCTCTCCATCTCCTTGGGTCTCTCTCTCAGCCTGTCTGCACGTGAGCCGTCATCAGAGATGTCAGGTATTGTTAGGCGAAAATAAGTTTGAAATTTGCATGCACATTTCCATAATTTGTAAAAGTATTTCAAAGTTAATTTATTGTTTTTTTTTTTATTCTTAAAGTTCTGACGTAAAATATGATTTCTTTTGTTTTTCTTAGTTTCAAATTTTGTGGTTAACAATCGATTGGATCGACTCAATACGCTATAGAGCTTACAAATGCGGTGACAACTTTTATACTTTTATATTTTTATCGCAAAATCAAGTTTGTTTTAAAATAAAAGCATAGGTATTCATTTAATTTTGTATATTGAATAAAATATCCATCAAATATTTATAAGAAACTATTTGACAATTATTAAATTATAATAATCTTAGTGGTGTCCTTATTAGAGTTTAAAAATACTTAAAAAATAACCATAAAACCAGGGTTCTTCATATAAATAATAAAATATATATAAAAGCCACTTCAAGTATACAAAAATACCTTAAAAATACCTGCCAGCCGCTGAAGTGGAACGTTTTGCTCGCTATTTGAGCTGTAAAATGGCCAAATTCGCCACTCTGTTGCATTTGCAGGCGCCTGTACATGTGTGTGTTTGTGCTCTTCTAAACAACCCAAGAAAATTAGTCTGAATTGGAATTTGAGTGGTTTAGTTAGTGCCTTAGTTAGTGCCAGTAGCGGCGCAGTAGCCAAGAGGGCGGGCAGTGGCAGACAGCGCCAGTTCAACTTCAGCGATTGTTTGCCATCACCCAAGGTACCCCCGAATCGGCGAATTGGGTAATTGACTTTATTGGCTGCTGCAGTGTTTTTTTTTGCTTAAAGCTGCTTAGGTAAATTGCAATACACTTTGCTGCAGACAGATTAGTTGCGGAAACGAGCCTGATTGGGCAAGTGTGGATAGAATTAGTTTTTGCATTCGGCGAAAGGTGGTTAGCTGAGCGAATTGTGGGTGGAATGGCGGTGAATGGGCTGGGTTTGCTTTAAATTTGATTAAATTGTAAGATTTATCTGCAAGAAACTCTGAAGTATACCAAAAACAACTTCAGTATAACGACTGAAATGTGTGGAATTGGGTAAATTAACTAAGTAAATGGGTGCTTATTTTATTCATTTATGTTAATAAATTAGAGTTTTAATGTTTAGAAATTGTTTATATTTCTTAAAGTTGCTCTATTAAAACCGAGCAAAATTTATATTTTATAAAAGTAATATTTTATTATTTATTTTAACTAATCTCTCAACTTTACCATCAGTTACTCCTTTAAAAATCCCCAATTCGATTTACTAAATCCCTTGTGATAATAAAAACAAGATAACTTATAAACCAATTAACTTGAACCAATTGTTAGGAGATCGGTTCATTGCCAAAATCAGCGATTAAAAGCGTGAAAAAGACAAGACAAGACACTTTAGGCGATCGCAGAGCAATCGACCGGCGTCATGAACGAACGGATTACGATCTCGTAGATATTCTGTCTGTGCTAACAATCTCTTGGCCACTCCACCAGTCAGCCACTCAGCCACTTGTCCAGTTTGAGTTTAAGCCAGGCTGCGACGAGATCCAGCGAGGCGGTCAGTTGGATTTCATGCTCTAGATAATAACATGCAGTTAGTGCGAGAGCGCTTTGAATGCAAAAGCCTTTTGGGCTGCCTGGCAACAAAGCGTATAAATACTAGTAAAAAAAATATATATAAATTAAAAACTTGATATTTTTTATTGACTTTCAACATTGAGCCGACGAATGGAATCCACACGATTTAATTCGCCGAGTGGATTTGAAAAGCAATTCGAATGCGAGCCAGCCGTTAGTAATCCGAGCGGGGCGATAAAAACCCCAACTTCCATTGTCCGCAAGGTGTTAAATATTTGTTGTATAATCCCAGCTCTACACCAGAAAAGTAGAAAAAAAAGACCGAGCATATACAACTTAAAAATCGATTAACATCAGCGTAATTATGGACATAATTTCGGGTGATCAAGTGTGGCAACAACAAGCGGAGTAAATGAAAGCGGTAAATGTCAAGAAATTAGCGCGAATATATACATATTTATATATTTGTATCTGTTAAACCATTAAGATATATGTATATATATGAATTTGGAATGTAAAAATGTTTAAATACCTTAAATACCACTGACCAAAAGCAACCTTGAACTTGAAATGATTTAGGGACGACTTAAGCTCGCGTTTAACTTTCACTTTTTAATCAGATCAGATCTTCTGAAGGGTTTCTTGCATTTTAAATATTTTATCACTGGATTTTTGTATATTTATTTCTTTTTTTAGAGAAGGCAAACCAGGTGAGTTAACGCCTCGGATCGCAGACATTTCTTGGCGGTGCGTGTGCTGGTTGGGCAAGGTCAACACCTTTCCTTTTCCTTTTCGGGTTTTACTGCCGCGCCAGTTCGAGTATATTTATTGGAAATGAGCCAACTGACGGGGCACTCGACTTTAATTGACCAAGTGCAGTGCGGCTAAGAGATACGAGATATTGCGCATATGTATACATTGCCACTTGTTAATTAAAATATTTGAAATAATTATATAAGCAAAGTCTGCTAATTACACCCGGCCGACCGACAGTCGAGACACAAGTGGGAGATATCCAACCGAATGACAAAACGTTGGGCGCCATAATCAATCACGCGTCTATTCGTTGGCTCAGTTAGTTGGTCTTTTAATCACACACTTAGTAGGTAATTAAATTGTTTGTTTTTTAAGGTATTTTATTGTTTGGCCATATATACTTTTATATGCTCTTATATGTAAAATTATCAAATATAAAATTTAGAATTGGCATAAGTTTGAAGGAGCTTAATAAAGAGCCTTCTTTTACTGGGTTACTAGCTTCTGGAGGGTTACTAAAACATATGATATGGTATTTAATGTTATATTTCTTATTTAATTGTAAACAAAGCTTCAGTAATGAGTATTAGCTTTAACTGCTGTGACTTATGGGTATTCTATTTTCTAATTTAAACAAAAACCTGCCAATCCTATCTCATTATTTTCGGTTCATCAGCCAAGCCATATATAGTATCTTATCTTCTGCTTGATGGCCAATCAACTAGGTGCTCAATTGGTCATTTAATGAGCTAATCAATCACTTGGCCAGTGACAGATTTTAGCTCTTTGAAGGTTTTTAACTGCGGACTGCATAGATATATATCAATGGCTGCCGTTGCACCTTTAATTAATCCAGTTTTAATGGATCGTCTTGCCTAAATTAGTTTGACATTTAAGCGAAAAGAGTTTCGCATCAAACGGCCGAATTTCGTGTCGGTATCATCGGATGCGGTGGTATCGGTATCCGAATCGGTGTTTTTGCCTGCGAATCCGTTGGCTGGTCATAAATTCGTTGTTCGCGCTCATCATAAATTGCTTTTTAAAGCCAAAAGACCAACCAACGGCAAATGCGAAAAGAGCAGCGTGCGATGCCTTTGGCATTCAAATGACCAGCCCACAGCTCAGCTGACTGACTTGGTTGAAAAACCCCCAAGATTTTTAACCCACACCCGGAAAAAATATTGTATTAAGAAACTTTAAGAAATTAAAACAGATTCTAAGTATAATTAAAAAATCGTATCTAAATGTTAAGACTATATAATGGCTTTAGCTCATATTTAGTATATAAATAAAGCTTTATATTTTATTTTATAATTAAATAAACCCCAATTTGAAAATGATAAACAAATTTGATTCAATATGTCCTTTAATATATGATTTTTATTCAAATAAAAGATTCAATTAGGTTATCAATTACAATTATTAATTTTGAGTTTCTTAGATTTTAGTAGATATATAAAAATATTTTTAAAATCATTTTTTGATTTTAGAAAATTGTTTGTAATTCCCAGCAATTGTTATATTTATTTTTTCCTGGTGCACACTGAGATTCAGACAGTGACTCCTCCGGTTAACCAGTTACCAGTTGGAGCGGGCGGTCTCCTAATCAGACGTGTTTGATGAACTTGACGCGGAGTTAACAGCCAAATCAAAAACAAAAAAATACAAAAAACCGAAATTATAAAGAAACACTCGCACAGAAGATTCCCAAAAATAAAAAAAGCTCACTCTGAAATGCTTTGAAAAAAAGAGAAGTGAATAAAACTAAAAGTTGTTCTCATGCTAATTTGATTTTATATATTTTTGTGGCTTTTGCTCGCCTTTATTTTATTTTAATTATGTTAATTAAAAACGAGAAAGGAAGGACAGCGGAGGTGGACACGACGAGACTCAGAATACACTTAAAATGGCCATTAAAAAAACTTTGCTTTTAAAAAAGAGTGTTTTATATATTTGAATTCTATTAGAGTCTAACAATCCTTAGTGACTACCAATATGGAGAATTGTTTAGTAGATTTTAACTAAATATTTTAATATATTTTATGGGATAAGTGTTAGGTTAGGCAAAGGAATTATAAAACCGTATTAAAATATGTTAAATAATACTTTTAATATTGTATATAGCTATTATATGGATAGTAAAACTTGTTCGTTAACAAGTTTATTCATATATATTTTTTTATAATATTTTAATATTAAAACAAACGTTTTTAAATAGTACTTTATAAAACCCGTTTGTTTCTGGTTTTTTAATTAAACAGGAATACCCAAATGTAGAGTATGGAATAGGTTTATAAAAAATAAACACCATCCAGACCTGCGTCAGACACTCGGCAGATAGAACTAGTTAATCAGTATATTTCGCCCATTTGCCTAGCCATGAACTTACCCACGATGAGCCTGAATTTTCAATGAACCATGTTGTGTGTGCTTAATGTGCTGAACTCAACTCGGATCTCGGATCTCTTGGATCTTGGATCTGTGGGAAAGGTGGCCCAGAGTGGAACCAGTTGGCACTACTGAACCAGCAAACAAATACACCACACCTGGCAGCGGAGTCTGCGCTGCTCAGCTCAACCTACCTCAATGGTAGCCAGCAGCCAGCAGCCAAGCAGCTCTTTGGCTTCGATTGCCAATGCAGCGGATGTATCTTTGTATCTCTCAGATACTGCTACGCTCCTGAGCTGAGCTTGATCCGCGTATAAAACCAATTTGAGCAGCGGCCAGCGAACCAGTTGAGCGCTGACTTTGCAAACGTTTTCACGACCGTCTTCGTCTTCGATCGCGGTTCCAGGCCAAGAAACCAAAACGTACATACTACACTCTAAGATAAAACGGGAAATATATTGTAAAAAATATATAGGAGAATATTCTATACACTTGGAATAAAAATTGGCCAGGAAATTGAATATCTTCTAAAGTTAAAAAAAACTAAACTTCTGGAATTAAAGGAAAATAAACATATATAAATTTTATTCTAATTTAAAATCATATGCTAAAAGCACCGATTTTAACACCGATATAACCCCTTCTTGTTTTAATTTCTTTACCGTTAAAATTAGTTCCGAATAACATTAAAAAATGTACTTAAAAGTCAACGAATTATAAACTAAAACAAGAAATAAAATACAGAGAATTATCGGCACCTTTAAAAACCAATTTCTAGTAAAAATTACTTCTACATATAACCTTAAATACATATGTAAAAAAATTGTGTAATTTAAGGGCGATTTTAAGTTCCAAGTGTAAACCGTAAGCTAACGAGGCCAACGCCAAATGCATTGGCCAAAAAGCGATACGGCAAACAAAACGGCAGCAAAACCAAAAAATAAAAACACTTTTCATTTCGCGCCTCAGTCTTTTAAGCTTTGCCTTTTCTCTGTGTTTTGTTTGATTTTTTTGCATTTTAAGTTTTGTGTTTGCTGCCTTTGTTTGGCTGTGTTTGGCTCCGATTTTTTCTGGCTTTTTAGCCGTCAAGTGTTGGCCAGGTCTTTTGGGCCGTTTTATTCGTGCGACGAGCGCCCCAGCGAACGGTTGTTGCTTTGTCTTTGGCTTTGTAACTTTTGTGTATTGTATCTCTGCATCCGACGGATACGCGATTTGAGCCGTGCGCGTGCTGTCTGTGTCTGTGTGTGCGTGTGAAGAAAGAGCCATATTTATATATATATAAAATATATATTGTTGTTGCAGCCGCACCGTAATAGCAATAGTTTTCCCAGTGTTTATTACATAAAAAATCAACGCAAAAATTATATTTATACACACACAGGCTAGCGAGAAAATCTTATGCAAATGCGTTTTCAACAAAATAATTAAGCGGCCGCCTCAAGATTTGGCAAGAAAGTTGGCCAGTTTGCAGTGCTTCAGTGATTTCGCGGATATTTCTTGGATATTTAACGCAGATTTGGATTAACCCAGCTCAGTACAACCTCTAAATCAAGGTAGGCAGCCCCTTACCGAGCAAAAATAAAATGAAATGCAGCCTGCAAAACGCTTATACAATTCGTGCTCCAAATTCGGGCTGAAATAAAATCAAGACACCTTACATAACGATCTGTTCGCCACGCACATAATGATGTATCGCTATCGGCGCCATTAGCATAATTCAATGCCTACCAAAAAACACGAAAAATCTGTCACAAATCGGAGCAATTTGCGTAAGCTTTAATGATATCTCCGATAGGCTGTTTTGTTTTGTTTTTAGTTTCCTCCACGATGGGAGATCGTTTAAACTTTGCCATTCAAAAATTTAACAAAAACAATGGTGGGGTTAGCCACATGCGCCACATGAATATGCAAAAGAACATGTAAACAAGTCGCCCAGAGGGGGGTCCACCTGTCAGACAATCTTACCAGCTTCTCCACAGGAAAAAATTTAATAAAATGTTGATCCCCCTGATTTATATATTTTTGTATGTCTTGGGAAATATATAAACAATATTTCATGATATTTTTGATAGAGATAAAGTACATTTTAAATTGTAATCAATATTTTCTGTACTTTATTTAAGCTCTTAAGGTTTTTAAAAGTTTTTTTAGGAAGTCCTTATGGTATTCCTCTTCAAAAAATCCAAACTAGTGCCCACAAAGTGTTTTAAATTCTTTGACCACTTAAAATCACATGACAAAAACCTACAATTTATGTTAAACTTAGTATGTGTTAATATTGGCATAAATCTTGATAGCCATTTATGCATAATTTTTGTGTTATTCATGAAATTATTGAACACAAAATGAATAATGTTAATAATTCAAAGCCGTCATTAATTTTAATGATACATTAGAATACTTAAAATATATTTTGTGAGTGTCAAAACAATCTTGGTAACACAATAAACTAGACAAGGAACGAAATGTTACCAAATAAAAAAATAATTTTTATAAATCAAGTAATTGTAGATATTTTATATATAATTGCATTTAACTAGAAACTCTTATATAAAAGAATATGTTTTTTCAGGAAACTGGAATTCCCAGAATAATCTTCGATACCACTAATTGCCATGCTAACCAATATTTTAATAGATTTTAGTAGAACATTTTGGACGATTTGATAGTTTGACCTTATGTCTAAAATAAACACGTTTATTCTGAGACCACATATTAGTATTAATTTTATGCGATCAGTTCCATTTTATTCCAATTAGCAAGTTCTGTTTTGGCTTGTAGTTTTTGTTAATCCCTGCTTTGGCCCCTGCGATTAGTGTTGGAATGCATGAATTCTTTGGTTCAATCGCATGAAAAATAAAAAAAGACAGTGAAGTCACTCGCATTTTCCATTCCAAAAGCTGCCATATGCAATCGATGACTTGGACAAAAATAACTTGTTGTTGGCGATTGTTGTTGCCTGCAGGTTGTTGCTGCTGCAGGTTAAATGCAACAGAAAAACAGCAACAGCAGCTGAGAGTGGATCGAGATTGAGAGTCACAGCAGCCACCCGCTTGTCTGGGGCACTGGCAAAAAAAATATTATAAATTATTTGGATGGTAAATAAATCAAATTATAAAGTTTCTTTTGTGGAAAATAACTTTTAAATAATTGTGAATTAGATAAAAGTAGATTTACTTTTTCCTAATATAAATTTTAACATTTTTATTGAGCTGTTTGGAGAGTAATCAAAGTATTTCATATTTCCTTTTATATCTGAATTTTTTAAATATTAAATGAGTGAAAAACTAGTTAAAATTAAAGAAGTCTTTATTTATTTTCCGTGCATTTCTTTGCGCCGCATTCTTGGAAAATCCCAGCATTACCTGTGTGCGTTTTTATCTCTTACCGCCGGGGGGTGTTTTTATTTATTTCTTCGCCGCTTTTTTGTGTTGTGCACACCACACACTAAATAAAGGTGTGTTTGTGCATCTCTGCGTTCAATTGCACATCAGCTTTGCAAAGTATCCGTACCCGCAGCTGTAATTTATTTGCATTGTTTAGCGCTGTACCGTTTTCTTCTCTGACTGCAATAAAACTTAAACAAAAAAATGTAGGCGGCGATTTACATAAAATTTATTGCTGCCACATTACAAGTCAGTTAGTTAGTTAATGTTGCCCGCTGGCAACTCTGGCTGCTGTTTAATTGTGTGAAAAGTGTTTACTGCAAAACAACGTGTGTGGATTTGCTCAAGTGCCGGTCCCAAAGCCAGTGCCGGCACATCACGTATACGACACGTGGCGAGCCTTGAACTCGACCAAAAGGGTTTCGTTTCGTTTCGCATCGCCTCAACTTCAATCCGGTTCGCCTTACTTTTGCAATTGAGAAATCAAACCAGAATCGATTCGTCGACCAATCGCGGGCAAATGCCAATTGAAGTTGCTTCGAGAATATATACTATAAAGATTTTTTGGTTATAAAATTTGGCATCAAAATCGAGCAAATAAATTATTCAATTTATGTTAACTAATTCTTTTAAATTATGGATTTACCGTTTGCGTCACGGAAAGCTTTTTCAAAGTGAGTGATCATAAATTGTTGGCCAAAAGTTTTGCAGAGCAACGGAACTAGTTATGCGACATGAAAATAAATTGAGGTGTGTTTGCTTTGTCAGATAAATCTTAAATCACGAGATTTTTATTCCAAACAGAAAAAGAAAAAAAAAGAAGCAGGTATTGTTTAACTTTCATTCTCGAGAACATTGACTAAAATTAATTAAATTACTTAGAAAAACCTAAGAGCCACTTTGTGTTTTATGAACTTGTTCTGTAACTTTACGAGAAGTCAGGTTAATTTTGGGAATCTTCAAATAAAAGTCAATACTTGTTATGAAAAAGAGTTTGGCATTCGAACTGGTTATGGGAAAACAAAAAAGGAGCATGTAAATTAAGGATTCCGGCTTCTTTTTAACACTTTGATGATCAATTATTTAAATTAATTTAGTTTATAATTTTAAGATATTTTTAATAAAATCCCCTTACTACTAATTTTTCTAATTGCCTTTATACATATTTTTCTTATTTTTCCTATAAATCACAGCAAAACCCCCAAGAATCAATGTCAATAAGAGGCTCCCCTCTATGTTTAACCAAATAACAAAGTTGATCTCAATATCACACCTCCTCTAGTGGCGGCTAGCGAACAAGTTCGACAAGTTTGCAGCTTAAGTTTTAATTCAAGATTTCAAAACAAAATAAATGTGTATAAATAGTATAGAAAAAAAGTCTTGGTGGTATTTCCGTGGCAACATCTAATGGTTTCTTTCGACGGCTAGTTTGTCTTCGGTTTCCATGGGATGCAGGCCTAATCCCCCAGCAAAGACAGCCAGCCACGGGGCGAATTCGCACTACAAATTGGATGAGTTTGCGATCTGTTGAGGGTTGTTGTTTCTGGCGATCTCAGGGCAACAGCTTCAATGAGATGTTACCGTGGCGAATCTAAAAATACTCGCATCTCTCACACTGGATATATGTATCTTCGGCGAGATAACTGGAATATTTCTTCGGCATCATCCTCTGATGATGATGGCTGTGTTGCCCTTGTAACGATTGTTATTTCTGCTTAAGCACAAATGCCGATATGTTAATGACGGATGGACATCGGTCTGGGTCTGGGGATCGAGAGATACCCGAAAATATATTATATATCGGTAGCTGATCGGCCTTTTATTGCTGTTGTCAGGCATTGTCGGACATTCGGACATTTGCTGATGGCATTTAAATCACTGAATCGGCTTTTTTGTGATCGATCGATCGATCGATTGGTGGTACCTTGCCGCCGCATTTAATGGAATTTTAATTAATTATTAACAGCGACCTTTAAAGGCCGTATTGAGCTTTTCACTTCCCTAAAAAAGCCTGATTTTTCGATGTTAACAATGGGATTTAATTTATTGAGATCAGCAGCTCAATTTATCTTCCTAGCTCACACGGGAAAACCTTCACTGCATAATTAATTACTTTTAAATTATATTTGCCAGCAATCATCTTAAAATATCGTTTTTTAAGCCAAAACATTAAGCTGCAAGTGCATAAAAATTGTAATTAATTGGCTTATATTTTCCCGTTGTCAAACAAGTTGTTGTCGCCTAACTTTCTTTGAGCTTGACCATTGAAAATTGCATTTTCTTTCTGTTACCAAGTCCAAGCCGTGTTTCCTCTTTTATAGATCAATAAATTCATTATTCATTGGTTTGAACGGTTTCGGTTGACTGTGAATCGAGAAAAATAAACCATAAAAATATGGTCTCAAGCTGTCGAGCGTTTTTATTGCCTAACTTAATTATTATGTCAGATATAGATATCAATTGGATTAAAAAGTTATATGTTTTGGGTAACAAAATAATCGCATCATTAATGGTGCCTGTCGGTGTCAGCCTTAAACATTGTTTTGTATTTTTTATATTAAGTATTTTAACTGATTAAATTATAGGTATTTTAGCTTCAAGCTTATATTAGAACACTCTTTTTGTTTTGGTTATGACTTAGTTTAGGGAAGTTTTTAGTCGTTTCCTTTATCTGTAAGTTTTATAAATAGCAATCGTAAAATGTTAGTTTTTCATTGAGTTTTAAATTCCTTTTGTTTAAAATTTTAATATCTTCATATCCATGAATATGAGAAGACCTCTTTTGTTTTCAGTTTATGGACCAAATAAATTTAATAACTTCATATTCATACATGTTGGCCACTTTACTGCTGCCTACAATTTGCTTAAATTTTGTTTTTTAACAATTTATGCTAAATTTTGTGGGCTTTGGTGTAGCTGTTTCGTTTTAAATTTGCTTTGATCACTTCGTTTTAGTACAAGTCCGAGTTTGAGCCGGTTTTTTTCTGACTCGTTGTATATTTTTTTTTAGGTTTTGTTGATTTGCTGCTAGGTGTGTGTTGTGTGTGTGAGAGTATTTTTTAGCGATATTGATTTTTCGCATTAAGCGCATTTCTGCGTACCGAATTTTCAAGGCCAATAATCGTCTTGCTGTTGGGAGACGGGGCGGAAGTTAGGGGAGGGAGTCGCCACTTGGGATGCGGTTTCAGGGGATGCTGGTCAAGCTGGTATCAAGCTAACGAGTTTTTCATTTAACCAAGCCAGCTCAATTAAACGGTTTCCATTTTTATGCATACCAATAGTAATGGAGTTTATTGGGGTATATATGAATTGGGGAATATATTGGTAACAGGAGAAGGAAGGATCTAATAAAAAGGGTCTTTCGACCCAATAAATATAAGTATTTACAAGGAGTAGGTTTAAAAGTCTAAAAATAAAAATATTTTAGATTTGTCTAACATATATCATAGTCACAATAAGATGTAGAATATCTAAAACTGCAAAAACTATTGTTTTAAATTTACCATTACTTTTCAATAAATTTTTATACCCTTGCAGGGTATTATAATTTCAGTCAGAAGTTTGCAACGCAGTGA
>JAEIIJ010003669.1:0-21181 GCA_018904815.1 Drosophila ogumai
AAATTCATTTAAATAAATAAATAAAATTAATAAACAGCTAAAAATCCTAATAAAATCCCCGAATCTGATCTTTATTTGCCCTTTTTGAATATCTATCACTTCACCTGCTGCCAGTGTCAAGGGAGGAGGTTCATCCCCCTTGGCCAGGCATCCAGTCAGCCATCCCTCCTCCTGACCTACCTCCTCCACATAGCCTTTTGGCCACTCTCGGATTCGCTTTCGTAATGCTGGGCCATCAGCAGTGGCTCGAATTAATTTAACGCTATTTTAATTTGAGCTCCTGGTAGCACGTTGCATGCTGTTGGACCTCTGGGATGGAGTGGGAGGATGTGGATGCCACCTGCACAACAGGGTGCCTCATGTTACCTTGGCTCCTTGTTGTGCACTACACAGGCCATCCCTGCCTCTCTCTCGCTCTCTCTCTTGGGGATTCTCTGGTGTTTTGTGTAGAATTTATCATATTCTATTTTGTTTGTAACCCAATCGTCGGCGCTGTTATTAAAGTTCTGCTGCTGCGGCGACATTTGAGCTAAGCTCTGGCACCCTAACCCCTATCCCAACTTTCAGAGCCCCCACACAACCCCCTCTGTGGCCCTGAGTGGCTGCCTGGCGGGCTAACGCTGTCATTGTGTCATCTGGCCCCTTGCAGTCTCCCCCGATCTATGTTTGTTTGTACATATATAAAAAAAATATATATATATGGCCAACCGAGTGTGTGAGTGTAATCCAATACGGAATGCTCGGAACCCTGGCCATGTTCGTTAGAGTCTGCCATCACTTAAGACCGCTGGCGCGTTGAATATTAGGTGACTCTGCATCAATGGCCAAGGGGTTGGCCCAGAAGGTGTAATAAGCATGGCTTGGAAATGCATTTAATTGGAAATTATTTAAGGTAATAAGTTGGGGGATATATAAAACTTGGATTTGATTTTGAATATATTTTTTGATATAATTGTTGAAGGATATTAATTAATATGCTTTCTTTTTATTTTTTAACTAATATAGAAAAGAGTTTGCTATGCAAATATTAACTTATATTGGAATTGTAATTAAAACCCTTTGTTATTCTCTTTTAAAGTATTAAAAGTTTGTTTTAAAAATATATAATAAAACCCTTTTGTTTCCTTTTTTTTCTTTATAAAAATATTTATAACAATTCCTATTAAATTTCCCATTAAAAACACCTTAATAACCCACTACAACGCATTGTTTACCATTTTGTTCTTCACACACCGCCTACACACAGAGTTATTGATTTCAGTTATTGATGATATGGCCTTCCGCACGCTGGTTCACCTCTTCCAGCTCCCTAACAGATCCCTTACTAGCTCCCTTCTCTCACCCTTCCTGCTCCCTTACCAGCCATTTTCCCAGGATAATGCCCACAATGTAGTGTGTGCCTCAAAGACATACTTCGCGTTGTATATGGCTCAGGCCCAGGGCCCTGGGCCCAGCCTCAGCTTTTGGCTTGACATCGGTCGTTGCAAAGCGGAAAACCTTGAAGGATATCGCCTTACCACAGTCCTATCATATTGCACCCATGGAGACAGCTCCTGTTCCCGTTCCCCTTCCCCTTCCCCTTCCCCTTGCCTTTATTGTTGTTGTTTAATTACGCTGTGTGTTTTCGGCTTGCCTTTCGGGGCCATTAAATATAAAAATTTGTCCTGTCTTTTGGGTGCCTGCTCCTCGACTCTGCAGCAAATGCAGCTTGTAATTATGGCCACAAAAATATATATTTGTATATATATACTTGTATAAACTGAAAACGAACCCGAAACTGGGTGAGGTAAGCGTAAGCGAAAAATGAAGGTATGAATTACAATGTTTTTAATTGATATTTTTAGTCGGCAAAGTGTTGCATACTCAAAGGAGGTTGGGCTTTGTGAAGAGTCTGAATGAAAGAATGCAAAGAGGGAAGAAGCTGAGAAAAGAGAAAATAATAATAAGAAATAATATACTACAAAATTAATTTGGAATTTATACATAGAGAGATTATTGAATGATTATTTTACTAAAATAAGAATATGGAAAAAACCACAAATTAAAATGACGGAAAAAATGGTGAACTTAGTGTACATATGTAGATGTTACTCAAGTCCTGGCACTTCTACATCACCTCCTTACTCTCCTACAACTCCTTAACAACTCCCTTGTTTATTAACCAATTCTCCTTAAATTTTATATATTTAATTATTATTTATTTAACATTATATGCATAACCTTTTTGAAATAATCTCCCTAGTAGAAAACCACTGCCCTCGCATTACAAACTTGCAATCACATTACAAATAGCTCACGACAGACATAAATAACCATATATAATCCCACGTTTAGCTAGAAAACCAGTCGACAACCTCAGCGGATACTCTCGGTTCCCAAGACCCCTTGTCCCTCCCACCTCCCCCCTCCAACCCGAACAGCTCTCATTCATTATAATAATTTTTGGTTTTTGCAGTTGCCTTTGTCTTTGTTTTTGTTTTTGTTTTCCACCACCGACAATAAGTATCATTGCGCTCAACTGCAAGTCAACGGCTATAATTTCAATTCCCCGATCGGGTTACACGTGCTGCAAAAATGTTGCTGTGGACAATTTATCTGCATGCCGACATCCCTCCTTTGGTGGCATTAAATTAATTTTTGCTCATTTGGCGGATCAGGGGAAGGAGAGCGAATCGGAATCGGAGTCGCTCACTCGTTAAAATGATTATAAAAATTTATCAATATAAAATTACCAGCAAGTTGCAGCTCGCTCCACTTGCAAACCGAATCCGAATCGGAATCGGCATTGGCATCGGAATCTCCTCAGCATGGAGGCTCCCCTTACGAATTCCGGACCCGGGGAAACAAAGTTGCCCGGAATTTTATCCAGTATTTTGCGGGGGTGAGGCAGGGGAGAGGGAGGGAGTAGTTGTTGCATAAACATTTTCCAAACAAAACTGCAAAGCGGCAAAGCTGCAGAACTGCAAAATGAAACCTTTTTCGTTGGCAGACATTTCGAATCCGATTCTTTGATTTCAATGCTTAGTTGGAAATGCTCGGTTTGGGCTTGTAAATGGAAACTAATTATGTGCAACATGCGGTTCCTGAAATATGTACATATTTCCAAAGGGGTTCGTTAAAGACGAAACCGAATAGTACAATTATAGTTTGCATTACCAGGATAAAGGCTCAACGGGTAATAAGTGAAAGGGATATTTTGCTGGGCATACTTGAGGTTGTCCCATTTTATTTCTTATATTTTACCTCACTCTAGAAATATATATTTTTCTACATTTTTCAAGTGGGTGTTATTCACCTTTTCCTCCTCATTTTCTAAACAAGCAAACAAATAATAATAACTCAGCATATACTTATAAGCAATTTCGCAGCAGCAAAAATGAGCAAATATCTTGCTTATTTATAACACTTTATACTTTGTTTGCATCCTTGTTATTGAATACTCGGAGAAAAAATATGCAGACAGGGGGTAATTAATTATAAAGATCACACTTAAGTATGTGTGTTTTCATTCACAAGAAAATCGCACTCACCTTTATCTCATCGCTGGGCAGTTCCTTTTTGATCTGCACGGAGGCAGGCACCACACTGGAGGCTCCCATGTTGGCATCTCGCGAGCTGGAGGGGGATGTCTTGGCAGACATTTTGGCTGTTTATCTGGGGGGTTTATTTTTCCTTATTTTTGGGTGGGAAAAGCTGTAAAATAAATTTGAATACAAGGGTTATAAGGGTTATCCAATAGATACTTTTTAAGGAATTCGGTTAACAGGTTTATTGGTCATTATTCTCTATCTTACAGAAATAAAGCATTACTTATATCAGGATACTTTAATTTAAAAGAAAAATATATAATTCAAGCTACATTTTGATATATTTTAATAAACAAAATAAATAACAATTGAGAAATTAGAAACTCCTCAATTTTCGGATATTTTATGAGTTAACCGTAAGCCATAGAAGCTAGTTCTCTGTAAATAATTTAGAACATTTAAGAGCTCAAATAATTAAAAAAAAAAAGAGAAAAAAAAAACCTTTTATAGACTTTGTAGAACTATTTTTATTATCACTTCCTTATCCCCTATATCATTACTCTCTCATTATATCCATCAGATAAATTTCCAAGTACCGCCCCATCTAGTTTTTTCGGTTCTAAATATAGCTAAACAAGTCATTGATCTTGCAACTGTAAACAAACTGAACTTTGCCTACATCAATCACTGGATTTTCGGTGGCTTCCACCGAACAATTAATTACAGCGGATCACGGTTTTTCGATACTATGTACGATTGAATATATATATATATTTTTTTTTATTCTGGTTCTCTGTTTTCCGATTCTTTGCTTTGCTGGCTAGTTCGCATCCATTGGATACGCGGATAAGCGGATACGCATGCGAGGAGGAGGATGAAGGGGAGGCGAGGGAGGAGGAGCCGCACGGCAGACGCGATATATTTATACACCTCGGGCCTCGCCTGAGTATCTTCGCTGGCAGCGAGCGTGTTCAGTTCGCTTGGCGCGCACTTTGGTGTCTTGTAATTCAATACCCCCGCCGCCCCGAGAGCCTACCACTAGCACCTAACATATCGCATAACACCAGAGTACAAATTCGAATTCAGATACCTAAATACCTATAAACCTAAAGAGATGTTACAGAAGAAATCGAAAAGATACGAGTATTTTGTAAATGTTTTCAAAAAATTCGAGATTTCAAAGTATCTTTCAGATACTTTATGAAAACTCTCTTATTTTCAATATCTAGAACCACTCAATCATCACAAAAACCATTCAAGTTCATTTTAAGTAGCGCCATTGTTCACATTTAATGCGTTCATTCCTCGTTCCATATCTTTTGGGCCATAATATATCTACAGTCCGAACTGATCTTCATCATCATCGCTGATTGCCCATTAAAAACATTTCACTTGGCTTGTTCTTTTGCCTTGGTTTCGTTTCGTTGTATACACTTTCTTATTTCATTATGCCTTTGTTTTGTTTTCCTTTATTTATATTTTTTAAGAAAAAATTTCGAAAAACATTTCAATTTCCATTTCGAAAACGAACTGCATATGAAATTTTAGCATTATCATTTCTCGAGGCTTTTCTCGTGTGAGGTACAAAATTTTCCAATGCAACGTGTGGGAAAACAAATATATATTATCCAAAAATAGCCTGATATTTTCAACATTATAAGTATATTTTTTACAAAAGTGTGTGTGTTGTGTGTTTGTGTGTTCCTCTCACTCACAATATTAGCCTTTCTGCTTTTGCACGCTCTTTCAGCGTCGATTTTCTTGCTGCTGCTGCTGTTGTATTTTCTTTGGATGGATTTTCAGGGAAACTCATGCACCGTGCTCATTTTCATTCTTTATTTCATTTCGTTTTCACTTTCACACATGCACATCTATGCACCGCACACACAGCACAGGTTCGAAATAAATCCCGATTCGAATTCACAGATATTTTTCAAAACACTCGCCGGCGCTGAGCGAAGGCAACGGAAAACGGAAAACGACGTCCACACGCGTTCGCGTTTCATGAACATTTGAGGCCCAAGTCCGCTGGCATGTGGATTTTACTCGCTTTTCTGCTGCTTCGGTGCTCTGTGCTCTGCTGCTGCTGCTGCTGCTGCTGCTGTGCTGTGTTGCCTTCGGTCGTCGTCATCGTTGTGGCGCAGCTGTGGGTCTGATGTCGATGACGTAGTGCCACCACCCCCTCCAAAGCGCCCCAGACATCGCCCACTCGGAGAAAAATAAGGTGTAAATTGCATATGGAACTCTAAACTGTTTGAAATCGATTGTTATTTTAATTATAATGATTTATTTCCTGTCCTTCTGGGATTTGAATACCAAGAAAACATTTCATACAGCTTAAAGTTAATGTTTTATTATATTATTTATTCAAAAAATATTCCCCATTTTTCTCCCAGTGCAATGACTCAAGAGAGTGCCGCAGACGCTGCCATCTTCTCTGGCAGATGAAAATGAAATCGAAATTGCATTCGAATGCAATGAGCGCTAGCTCGATTCTTTTGCATAATTCAAGAGAAAATATATTAAAAAGTACGAGTATTGGCCAGTTAAAAATAAATAAAACCGCTTCACCTGCCTTCGTTTTATGTTGCCTCCCTCTGCCTCTTCAATATTTGTGTTATGTCCAATTTTTGTTTTAATTTGCACAAAATACTTGTGCCGGCGGAGACAAACGCACTTGGGCCGAGATCACAGAGACTGCTCGGCGTAATTAATGGGGGGCAGCTTAAGTAATGCGAGGAGAAAATGCATTCTGACAGCCAGAAAGGTCGCTTTCTGTGTGTATTTTTATATATATGGAAAATAGGGGGAAAATATGTATTCCAAATTGATTATCGTATCCTATTAAATGGCTTATGTCGGTGACATTTTTATGTCTTGTTTCGTAAAAGCATGACCAATATTATTTAAAATATGAGAGGGATAGTTTTGGAATATATATAACTTTAAAAGAAATATTTTTGTAGCGAAAATGTAAATATAAAGTAATAGTTTTCTTAGCTTTATCTTGGTCAACTAGTATTTATTATTAGTAAATTATAATGAGTGGTATAGTTTTTGTAAAGTTTTTATATTCTCATTAATTTTGGATGGTTTTGAACACTATTATTATTTTTTAATTGATTTAAAATCACTGTCTGACATATCAGTAGCTCCCCAATTATTCTCAGATAAAATATATCTTCCAAAAAGGGCTTCCTTTTCTTCCCCCTTAAACTTTATTTATTTCTAGCCCAATTGAATCACACTTTTTTTTTAGGGCCCATATGTTGGCCAACACAATTATGGGTAACTGGACGAAACCAAGACTCTGGCACTGGCACTGGCACCTCTACCACTCGCAAAAAAACAGTTGGCCATCGGTGGCAGCCCAAAGATATAGACATCTATAAAATAATACCCGGTGCTGGGGGGAGAACTTACCACTAGCCGACGCCCAGTACCCAGCAGCAGCTATCAGTAGTTAGTGCCAGTCCCTTCTGCACGTAAATCTAACCTGGGAGATCGCGAAATGGCCGAGAAACAATTGAGTCGCCTAAGTGGAACCTCATAATGACCAGGGGCGATCGCGAGGAGAAGCAGCTGGCGTGTCAATCAAAGCCAAGAGAGAGGAGGGGCCAGAGGCGGATAAACAAACAATGTACTCATATAGATAAATGTAGCATTTAATGCCCACGAATTTAATTTAAATTGAACCAGAGCCAGATAAAGATTTAGTGTTGGATGTCAGTCGGTTGGTTCCCTCGTTCCCACGCGCCTCGGCCCAGAGAAACATGAGTTTGGTTAAGACATTTCGGGTACAATTCATTTATTTTATTTGTGCAACTGACTCATTAGTGACAGTTGATGAAAAATGCAATTTAAACATTAATTGCCGTTGACTTTCGGCATCCACTTCCCCGAATCAAAGTGCTGTGTTCTAAGATCATTTATTAAATATCTCTTGAAGGAACAGAGTAAAAACCTATTTACAATATTTTAATCATTGTGGTTTCATCAACAAAGTTAATGAGCTTTTTAAAAATATTCTAGGTCGTTAAATATAGATTTAGAATCGAAGACAATGTAGTAAAGTGACGTGGGGAAATAATTGTGCATTTATTTTTGCGAATGCTGATTTGAAATTACTATAAATTTCTAATTTCATATCCCGACAAATGTTTTGTGTCACAGATGAAATAGTAAGAAAAAATAAGAACTATTAATATAAATAATATTTAAATATATAAATGTATAAATTAATAGATATAACATACGTTTTATATCATGGAAAATATTATATATTTTATATATTTTAATATCCTGGCAAATTTTTATAAACATTATCAAAATTCCTGTTTCTAACGAATTTAAAATGTAAGACTAAATACTTTTTATAAATATTTACTAATCGCTTTTAAATAGTAACCGATTTTACTTTCTTATCAATCTATCGCTTTATGGCTGCCATCTTTAAAAAATTAAGCTCCTCACTAAAAGCTCAACGAATGCCAATCAGCTGTTTTTGTTTTGGTTTCACTGATTACAAGAGTATATTTTGGAAATGTAAAGAAAACTCTTATTAAACACTGTATTTAAACAATTTAATTATAAACTAATACGTCTAATTTAATATATGGAAAGCTGAGATGTCCAAATTACCAAAGGCAGCACTAAGTTTAAAGCAGGTAAGTGGACTTAGAAAGAAGTCAGCTAAAAGTTATAAAATATATTAAATATATATATTCTCCCTTAGTTCATGCTGCGCCAGGAGGTCATCAAGCTCTACCGAGAGATCTTCCGCACTATTCGCCAGGTTCCCGACAAGAACAGCCAGGCTGAGCTGCGTTCCTGGGCCCGCCATGACTTCCATACGAATCGCAACCAAAGTGACGAGGTGGCCATTAAGATGCTCATCCAGCATGGAAGACGCAGCCTGACGGAGCTCCGAACTAGCCTCCAGCTTAGCGGGGTGAACGAGGGAAAATAGAGAGACAGATATTAGCTTACTTTTTGATTTTATTTTTGAGCTTGACAACCGGTACGAAAAAATAAATACGAGTTAAGACTAACGACTAATCTTTGACTTTGAGGTGCTACAATTCGCTGTGTGTTTTGTGTTTCTTTTTGGAGGTGAAATAGCAGTCTAGCATCTTAGCAGGGAGTTGGACTCCCATCCATTCATCTATCTAAAGCAGCGGTCGCAGAAAGCTAAGCCAGGCCACCTTGAGCAGCGCCAGCCCGAAGAGCAGCGTGCCCACACTGTTGATGATCACTGAGATGAGGTCCCTTTTCGCATGGTGATCCACCCGTCCCACCAGGAAGCTGTGTATCACGGTGCTGGTGATGTGGGCGCCATCGAAGCCGAAGCAGGGAATGGCATTGATCAGGGCCAGGCCCACGCTAAAGACCACATTGTACTTCAGCAGCAGCAGCCAGGCATCCGGCCAGGCGGCCTTCAGGAAAGAGTGGCGTGGAACAAAGGGCGAGATGCCCACTGTGCGAGTGACATCCCAGGGATGACCCACATAGATGACAGGCGGCAGCTTCTCTCCATTAAAGTTCTGACGCTTAAACGTCATTATGGCAGTTATATTCCGCATCAGCGGACGCAGACAGAAGCCCTCGGAGCAGACACCCGAGGAGCAGTGCTCTGTGACCTCCTCCAGGGTGCGGCGTACATTGAGGCAGACGTGCTGGGGCAGCTCCACGGGCACATCGCCATTGGCATCCTCCACCACCTCGAAGCAGCTGACATTTGGGTTCAGCTCGTCGCAGCACTGCAGCTGCCCGTCGATGCTGTGATGCGAAATGGCGCTGCTCTCATCGTTGAGCTGCACAAAGTCCGCGCTGACGCAGTAGCCCGGCTTGAGCTTCAGCGTATTCTGCAGGCAGGTCACCCAGGTCTCCTCGCTCTTCACCGCACAGCCATTTACCTGGGTTATCTGATCGTCCACCTGGAGGCCTCGTTCTCCACGCAAAGGCGACTTTCTCGTCAGCTCTGTGACCACCACATGCTCGTTGTAGGCATACAAGGGAGACATGGTGATGCCCACCGTGGAGATGAGCAGGTAGCACACGCCGGCGAACACAAAGTTGTGCCAGATGCCAGCGCAGAGAACGCGAAGCTTACGGAACCAGCGCAGGCCATTCATGTGGTCATTGGAGAGCTCTGTGTAGGCCAAGGGCAGGCAAAAGAATAACTGGAAATAAGGGAGTAAAGGTCATTAAAGATCTTAGTTAATCTTCCTTTATTCCCTACCTTTATGCCAAACCCAGTAACTGGCACATCCTCCAGCACGGCGGCCAGGGCATGGCCCATCTCGTGCACCACCAAGCACAGCAGTAGCGTGGCTATGTAGTAGCCGATCTCCTCGAGAGGTAGGTTAACGCCCGGCAATAGAATCTCCAGCTGGACACTAGGAGGCGACGTTGCACCTGAGCCATCCGCCTCGCCACTGCTAAAGATAGTCACTATGAGCAGGATGAGGCCAACGGGCAGCAGCAAGAAGGTCACCAGCACACCCACATTGAAGCTGGTGAGCATGACCCGGCGGGTGCAGCTATTCCCCGCCGATCCCCAGCGGAGCAAGGTGCGATTTAAGGCGTTCGTGTGCCATTGGAGGCTCATGAAGTTGACGGTAACCCCGGTGTTCTTGAGGAAGGCATCGTACGGATAGTGCATGCAGCTCTGCGTGTTGAAACCATATTTTATTTTGGGTATAAAAACAAGGTGTTATTGACAAAACCCACCTTGAAGAACCGATCGAAGAAGTACAGAATGCCATAGAACGATGACAACACGACGAAGAACACCACGGGATCCATGCTGGGATTATGCGATGTCTGGTCTTCACCAGTTCATTGGAAATAGGTTAGTTTCGAGGTTCGCTTAGATTCTGGGATGCTCTAAAACCCGGCTACTAAATATTTTGCCGAATTCCGTATTTACTTTTTTGGACGCTGTCCAGCAACCTAAAGCTTTCGGATTAACGTTTTCCCACACTTTTAAAGGCGTTTACCAGCCCTGCAACGATATTTCGATAAGTGGCCGCTCTAACAATCGATATTCAAAATAAAAACAAAGAACACAAAGCTTGCCAAGGTAAAATTGTTATAAAATAAAATAAAAACGAAGAAGCTTATACATATTTTTTAATAAAATTGTTAAAATGTCGGAAGCCCAGGAAGTCAGATGCAAGCGCCTGATACCCTCGTGCAATGTGGTGGTCACCATTATGGCCTGCTTCTCCTTTTTGTCAGGACTCGCTGCCGGATACCTTTTCATGACCAGCACAACGAGCGTTTCGGTGGGGGTGAAGATTGCTTGGACCATCGCCGCGGCGCTATATTCCCTTGTCTCGCTGCTGCTCATCATTGGCGTGTGGAAGGTACCAACCTGAGCTCCTTCTTTCGTATCCTTAAACCTCCCAAGCTCCTCCTTTCAGCTCGTCAATGCTTTGGTGTACATTTACATGAGCATGCTCCTTGTGGCCATTGCCGTTTACACGGAAATCCTTATGTGGCTGTGGAGCAATCTGCCGGCAGCCGTCTTTGCCTCGGTGGTCATTAGCTTCATATTCCTGGGCCTGGCGCTGAACATAACCAAGAACATTACAGAAAAACGGAGGGGACTCAACCGGGATATAGAAGGGGTGGCGGAGTAGCTATATTACTTCAAATTTTCAGTATATAAACTCAAGAAAATGTAACAAAAGAGATACATATTTTAGAAGCTTTTCTCGTAGCTACTTTGATCTAAAAAAAAACCAAATAAAATTACATGAAAAAAGGTTCATTCATCAGCTGTTTTGTCGAAGGAAAATGGGTAGGAGGTGTGCTCCTTGTGAAGCGGCAACAAGCGGCCAAAAAAGCTTAGCAAAACAAAACGAATGAACGACGAAAAAAGCAGGAAAAGTGAACCTTTCCTAACCCCCTAGCCTCGCGAGGAAAACTCACCTCCACCTCGGCTCGGCTTCAGTCGGGATTTCCCCCTCAACAAACGAAAGGATATAAAAATCGGCAGTTCAGTCGAGAGCCTGAGCAGCAGCTGAACAGACGCCACCGCCAAAAAAAAAGAAAAATAAAAATAAAAAGAAAAGTTCTCACGAAAAAAAAGCTTTTGCAGAAAGGGTTTTTCCTACAACACAAAGACGCCGCTTAACCAGACATAAGTAATAATTTCGGCAAGTCCTTAAAAGAGCCCTAGCCACGTGGTGTTCGCTAACCCTGATACAAAGAGACCACAGCCAGGATCTCGCCAGTATCGATTTGTTCCAAAAACTGCATATTTGCACACACACACACACACACGCGCGGGCTGACAGTGCGCTTGTGCTGCGAACGGAAAAGGAAACGAGGGACGAGAGACGAGACCAGGAAGCGGAAGCGGAAACAGCTGCTGCCTAAACAAAGGGGAACAAAAAGGAAGCCAAGAAGCTAGACTATTATCAATGGGCATCATGACGCCACAGCAGCAACAGCAGCCAGGATCTCAGCCTTGAGCAAAAGCCATACGAAATCACACCAGCAACAGCAGCATCCCTTCTCTCGTTCAGAAAAGGAGCAGCAAATTCAAAGGAAGCCCACCTTACAAAAAGGGTTTCAAGTGCCAAGTTGGTTAGCGGCAGAGCCGCCGAATTGTCAAGAAAACTGGGCCAACCGGTGAAGGCCCGCGTTCGTCAGCTCTTTAGGATTTTCAGGAGCCAAACCAGAGGCAACCCAATGCATTTGGGTGCACAACAACAACGCCCCAAGCAACAACAACAACAGCGCGAGCAACAAGAGAAACATCAGAGGCGTTTCACGTTCAGTAAAGGACGCCAATGTCGTCCCTACAGCGTGACTGGCATTTACAGGTGAGTAAAGTTGAGCATCCTTCATTAGCCATCCTTCGGGAAGGTCAAGAAACGCTCATACCCTACCCCCCCTTCTGAGATGATGCTGCTGGCAGTGGGGGAGTGGGCCAATGGCAAATGTAGTGAGGTAGTTTGAGGTCCTCTGCCTTGTGGTGAGCATGCGCAGTGGGTCCTTTAATCAGAGTTACGAGTAGGTAAACACATCGTGAAAGCCATACAAGAATGGGTCAACGTCACAGCCTGCACATATGGCTAACTGCAGCAGCATCATCCATCACAGGCCTTATCAAAAGGCGGACAGGGAGAAGTAAACAAAGACAAAGGCTAACCCTGAATTAAAGTTGGCTTTTCAAAGGCAGTTTATGTTTATTTAGGTGAAGGAAATGCACTGAAAACAAGGCTTGTCTATGATACGAAATTAATAAGATAAGGCTTAATGATTTTCTAACTTATTTGAATTGTTTTATAAGTTAAGATTTATGATTTTCAGTTGTAGGTTTTGTCAAGCTAATTTAAGCTTAAGGGAAGCCTGTGATTTTATTTGGTGTTAATATTATTATTTTATTTGTAAATTATTTATTTTTATAAGCCAATTCTTTGATTTAGCAGTGTGTAGCTTAGAAAACTCCTTTTCTAAAAGGTCCCATGAAGAATCTGGGGATATATCTATGGTATATATATGATCAATCTGGGGATATATCTAAGGGATGACTGCGAAATATACGGCAAGAACTATATATATATATATTTATTTATATTTTTTTATTTTTATTTATTTATTCAAGGATTCTTTTCCCTAGCCATGCTGCATCCTTAGGCATTATTCAATCCCCTGTTGATTACATAAAATCCACGGCCTACTTTGAGACGCTGCACACACTTGCACACACACACACACACTCTCGCAATCATGGACTCTCTCTCGCCTGCAATTACCATCGAGTATATATCCTTTGCTCAACAAGTTGCGAGCCTTGCCACCTCTCACCTTGACCGCTTATCGTTCAGGCTCAGAGCCACGCGACTCCACGAGGCACTAACTCGGTTTCGGAGGAGGGAAGGAGCAGTACTGGGGGACAGGTTTTCCGTTTCATTAAGCTGCCGGCCTTGAAATGCTGGGAAATTGAAAACAAACAGCGATTGAAAAGCTCTGCACTTTCTTTTGCTGACAATTTAAGCCGGATCCCGGCTGACAGTGGGATGCCAGGATATTTCGCAATTACAATGCCTGGTGGCGTGGGACTTGGGCTCTTTGACATTCGACAAGGTCACAAAGGCTTTAGTTTTTCCTCGGGGGAGGCTGCTGCTGTGAGTCACGGTTTTGGGTGGGCTTGGAGTAGGTACTGGGAGTCTCTGATGCCAACATGCCAAGAGTTTTGGCCAAATGCTCATTAGCTGTGTCAGATTTTCCATTCCCTGATGATGGCTAGGATGATGATGCAGTGGCCGTTGAATGTTGCATGCCTATTATTTGCCATTTTGCACGGTTATTTTCCGCCATCAATATGGCAGGCAGTCCATTAGCGGCACGTTCACAGAATTCGATACACGCCATAATACAGGGCACTGAGAGAAAAGTAATAAAAATTATTTTGCAAAAATAATAATTAAATTTTTTATAAATTAAGTTGTTATCTGCTTCAATGGTTATACATATATGCATAAATTATTCATTTTGTAAGAGTAGTTTTAATACATTTAATGAATAATTAAGGATTTTTACATATTTAATAAAATTGTAATCATAAATTATTATTTAAAAAAAATTAAAATTATAATTTTAAATATTTTAATTGTAGAACTGAAATTATAAAACTATAATTTCCCTTTGAAGAACATCCAGATATTTATAAAAAATAATCTTCGTAATCTTCGCACGATACATCCCCTAGAACTCACTATTATTTTCTTCCCAGTGCACTTATGAGTGGGTGGGTGGTGGCTCTAGGCGGCTCAAGTGTGAAGTTAGAGGGCTAAAAAAAAGGGGGCTTGGATTAAGGCACGTCACCTGTGCACATATAAAGTTTACGTACGTACATGGACTTTGACTTCCCCTCCATTTCACCGATTGGTTCACGCGTCGCATACTTGATGTGTGTTGTTTAGCGGTATATCATATTACGTATACGAAGGGGTGGGCAAATACCAAGAACTAGGTGTTAGATAAGAAAACAAAGCTAGGAAATGAAAAGCTATTAGGAAATGAGTTAAGGTGAATTTTGATGTACGTAGGTGGGGTCAGTTTACCTTAGAAATTATCCGTAATACTTAGTAAACAAAAAAGTTATGACAATAAATTAGGAAAGTGGCTTAAAGGGCTAAGAAACTCATTTAAAAGGGAGATATTAACTTTTAATCATAATAAAGACTTAGAAGAAAGCTCCCTCTAAGATCTTATGTAAACCCACCAAATTCTCCCCCCTAAGTCCTTGACAATTTTGACATTTTTCAAGGACTTAGCCAAGTTTACTGGCTTTCCCAGCGAAAGCAGAAACCTTATCACTCGAAATGCTTCCTGCCATCAGCCCTGAGTTCGAACATTGCATTAGCCTTAAAGGCGCCAGCAAATACCCTTGCCTTATCGCCACCCAAATCGAAGCCCTGCCCTGTCAATATCCGGCAACAGAGAGCCACCGCAGGGCCAGAACAACACCCTCACCTTGCACTTGACCCTGAACTAGAAGGAAGTGGAGCGGATCCCGCAGACAAAATGGAAATGAAAATGAAATGGAAAATTCCCAGACGTCATGCCAACCCCGAAAAGCCCAGCATGCACCTGCAGCTCGGCATCGATTTAACAAAAGTACACATTATAATGGCGGAGAAAATCCGCTGGGCTTGTGGGAAAGGGATTATGTACTGCAGGTTGTTAACTCAATTAAACAAAACGTATAAATGTAATGCATATATTAAGAGTGTTTCAGCGCGACATCGTCCTTAGGTCGAATCAAAATCGCGTGCGCTCCTCGCATTCACTTAGCAAGGCAAATTAGGCTAAATTGTTGCTTCCTTGACCCGCCTCCAGTCGATTTGTCAAAGGGGTTTGGATTTATGGAAAGTTAACCCATTTTTTAATGGCACCGCCTGGAGGAGTTATTTTTTGCGAGGCATGCAAATGCAAGGCAGTAACTCATAATAATTGTGGGTTGACAAATTCTTTGGCAATTAAAGTTTTGCCAGATGGGAAGTGGTGGGTGTTTTTATTTTGGGTTCCATAACAAAGTTCGGGGTTAAGGAAGGGAATTTTATTTATAATAAATTATAAGGTAGGAAGGTTAGGATAGAAAGACAACAAAGAAATTATGATTGAGTACTTAAGAAAGGGTTTTTTTCTCAAATAAAAAAGAACGTTGTGAAAGAAATAAGACCATAATGTGAGCTTTCATTTTAGAAATTATTAAATTATAAATCGTTTTGACGATGCTTTTAAAGGTACATCTCTTTCAGATCTCTCTATTCTTTCCTGTTGACTTTACTCCTAAACAATTCTTATTTAATATATTAATATATCTTAAATAAAATATATCTTTTATATTTATATTTCAGGGTTCCCGGGGATCGGTTTACTGCGCGAGTGAACCGGACCCAGCTGGTGGAGTCCAGTACGAGTCGGGAGGGTTCCTTCTCGACACAAAGCCAACAGCGCCCGGCGGAGGGGGTGGCGTGGGCGGTGGCGGTGGCAATAGCGGCGGCCTCGAATGCGGCTCCCTCTTCTCAGTGGTCTCCGCTCCGCCGGCACCCCTGCCCGACATCGTTGAGCCGCTGGCCGAGCTCGATGTCAAGCAAATGGAAGCGCTGTGCCTGCCCTCTCCATCTCGATCCCGATCCCGCTGCTGCTCGCCCTCACCCTCGCCCATCCGCCGACCTGCCACCCTCACCCTGGATGCGCCCTGCTGCCCGAGGACCCTGCACGCCAGCCTGCTGGAGCACCAGATCTCGGAATTGGAGGAGGACGACAATGAAAACCTGCTGACCGTGTCCAGCATCACGGCGCGTCCGTTGATCGCCAAATCGCACGAGCTGCGCAGCAGTCGGAAGTCAAGTTCCGGTTCGGGTTTAAATACGGCCCGGAGCAGGTGCGTCCGCCGGGCTAAAGAGCGCGAAAAGGAGCGGGATCGTATCCCGCCTGCCAGTGCAAAGCGTAACAAGCAGCTGCCCAAGGATCGCGACTCCTCGACGACCACAACGGAGAGTGGCGGAGGCAATGTGGAGCCACCGGACGGTGGCTACGGCTGGTTCATAGTCTTTGGAGCCTTTTCCGTGCAGTTTTGGGTGGCGGGATTGGTTAAGTCCTATGGCGTGCTGTACGTGGAGATAATGGAAACTTTTCCCAGCTCGACGGCCACGGTGGCTTCTTGGATACCCGCAATTCTGTCGGCTTTGTGTTTGGTCCTGGCTCCGCTGTCAAGTGCTTTGTGCCAGCGATTCTCCTGCCGGGCAGTGGTCTTTGTGGGCGGAATCTTTTGTGCCATGGGCATGATTCTCAGCTACTTTGCCACCAGTTTGCTGCACTTGCTCTTCACTTTTGGGATACTCACAGGTGGGTTTTAATGTCTTTTAAAGAACCTTTAAAGTTTGATAAGTTATGTCTTCTTTAAAGGAATTGGCGGCGGGCTTTCCACCACCCCAGGCATCGTGATAGTCTCTCAATACTTTGATAAGCATCGGGCTCTGGCCAATGGCATCTGTGTTTCTGGCACTGCTGCCGGCAGCTTCATTCTCCCCGTGCTAATAAAGCATCTGGTGGAAGCCTGGGGTTTCCATGGCACTATCCTCATCTTAGGTGGCTGCATGCTGCATGTTTGCGTCTCCGCCACTTTATATCGTCCTATCAGTGCTTACATGGATCAGGATCAGGAGCAGGGTCAAGAGGAGGAGACAGCGAAGCCTCTTAATGAGGACATCAATCCCAGCACCACGGGCATACTGACCACCTCCACCTACTTGGACACCTGTGAGTTGGGCAGGGGCAACGAGCTAAACGACAAGTTCATCGAGCATCTGTTCCTGGAGGAGTCCAAGAATCACCTTAACTACTACAACAGCAAGCAGCCAGGTGAGTTGAGCTCAAGGAAAGGTATTCTTAGGGTACTAAACTGGATTCTTCCCCTTTAGCCCAGGACAAATCAGCTCAGGAGAGCGATGACGAGGTCAAGGACATTATTGGTGAGACCACCTTCATCAAGCCCATGAAGAAGGTCCGCAGCTCTGGCCTGCTGCACTCCGTCGAGGATCTCAGCACAGACTCCACCTGGGTGTACCGCAAGCACTCTGGCACCGACTCCAATCGTGGCAGTCGCCGGCGTCGCAATGTCTTTGCCAATGATGAGGTGATATCCAAGATCCAGGCCCACCTGGAGAAGCCCCTTTCGCCGCCGAGTGTGGTCAGTCGTGGGCTTAGCAAGAGCATGGAGATACCCACGCCGGTTAGCAATCTCAGTGAACTCAAGCAGGAGCAGGCGGAGCATAGTGTTCTCACCGATTCCCAGCTGGTGGTGGAGTCCCTTGATGGCGACTGTCGTCGAGGCACAGCTGCCGATGAGGACGATGACGAGGATGATGACGAGGAGCAGGGACCACGCACCTGCTGCGAGCGAATAGAAATGTATTTGGACATCAGTTTGCTGCAGGAGCCAAGATTTATCCTGATGTGCCTATCGGTCACCCTGATGTCTGTGGGATGTCCCTATATGCTGTACTACCTGCCCGCCCATGTCATTTCCATAGGTGAGGAGGGAGAACTCTGGGGAAATATTTCTGATATTAAATATACTTTGAATCCTTTCAGGCTACAATAAAAGCGAGGCGGGCTACCTGGTGGCCATCAGCGCTGTCCTGGACTTGTGTGGCCGCCTGGGTCTAGGCTGGCTCTCCGATTTGCAGCTCTTTGACCGGAAAAAGACCTACACACTATGGTGGGTAATCCTCAAAGCTCTAAAGTTAGCACACAACCTGAGAGATTCCTCTTTTTCCTTTCCAGCATTTTGGGAGCTGGCCTGGCCGTGCTCACCATACCCTTTGCCAAGACCCTGATCCTGGTGGGTTTGTCAGCAGCCGTCTATGGCCTGTGCCTGGGTAGCTGGTATGTCCTGATGCCTGTGCTCCTGGCGGATGTTTTTGGCACAGACCGGATCAGCTCTAGCTATGGCCTGGTGCGCATGTTCCAGAGTATTGGAGCCATCTCGGTGCCACCGCTGGCGGGTCTGATGAGGGATCTTTCCGGCGACTACGAGATCTGTTTCTACTGCATGGGTTCCTGCATGGTCCTGGGCTGTACGCCGCTGATCGTGTGGTCCATTTTGGAGGCCCGCAATCATCGGTTGTTTGTGCAGCGCGAGGACGAGGACGAGGAGGAGGACTGCGAGGTGGCCTAGGATATGATATAGTTGGTTGCCCCTCCCATAAAAGTTAATCGTGTTTTAGTAGCGATCAATTTACTAGTTGAGTTCCTGAGTTTGCAGAGTTCGAATGCCTCACCGATATTGCTGATTCTATCAAATACTATCTATCTACGAATATCTGTACTATCTGTACTATCTATCTCATCCACAGTCATCCCTCGCACCACACCCACTCGCTGTCTAACTATCTTGTAGCTTGTTATCCTTCCGTTCTACCGAGCACATGAGGATTTTGTGAGAAGAGGATACAAAAACAACAAACCAACAAACTGAGCACCACAAGTTGCGCAAAAAGAACTGAGTTTAAAAAGACATGAACTACAAAATACCCGTATATAACTTTATAATATAATAGTTACGATGCTACATAGTATTTCCATGCCCAACCAGCGATGGACGTGCATATATGCAGACTATATAGTTGTAGGTTCGCATGCCCATATCAAAATCCAAAGAAATCAAAACAGTTTCAAAAAAGGAAAAGGGAAAATAAGGATGTGAGATCGGGGTGAGAGGCTTGTCTTCAGAACATTGCATAACATTAACCTAGACGTAAATTAGTTGTTGTGAGACATTTACCCAAAAAGCAAATTACCAAATAAACACAAAATAAAAAAGGGAGAGATTTTTAATGGGTTTAGAATATGTAAAGCAGGAAAATTTTAATTTAGCAGGATGCGGGAATATTATTATATAAAGCTTGAACTTATTCTTGTTGTTTAAATTTTTCGTTTCTTATAAAGTTTTATTTAAATTTAAAAACACGTTAATTTGAACATTTGGTGTATTTTACCACACTGTTTATTTGCAGCTGTCACCACCGATAAGGTAATCAGTTATCGATAGCCGGCACGTTCGATTGTTTTTTGCTTTTATAAATATTTTCTTTCGAGTCCTTAATTTACTCAGAACTTTTACAATTTTCCGCCTAAAATGGGAGACACATTGCTAGATTCTTCGGTCCAACCGACGAGCCTTAAGCGCCCCCTTAACGTGGTGCCTGAGGATGGCGGAGGTGACTCTAAACGGGGGAAACCAGGTGAGTACTTTATTCAGGAAGAGTTCAGAGTGTCTCAGCTCTTACCCCCCACCAACCACAGATGTCACAGGCAAAGACGATCCGGCCGCTAGCAACATTGAGCAGACTCCAAACGGCGGTTACAAGCTGATCCTGCATATAAACAAGTAAGTTTTAAAGAGATTATGGCAATCCCATGTTAACCTTTATCCTGGCAGGACCTTTTTCAACGGCCTAGTGGGCCCTAATGGGGGCACTAAGCGATACATTGAAAAGAAGACCCATACAGAGCTCAGCATTCCACAACCAAACGACAAGTCCAACGAGGTAGTGATCAAGGGCCAGCAACGCGACCAGGTGTGCGCTGCCCTGCGAGAAGTCCGCAACCGAATTGCCGCTCTGCGCAAGAAGCTGAGACCCACGCACTTTCTAGCCGTGGCTCTTAACAAGGGCCAAGTCCTGGAACGCTTCTTAGAGCTGAAAGTAAGCAGTAGCCAAAAGTGTGGGCAGACAATATACTTTATACTTTTGCAGAAAAACATTTTGGAGGCCCAGTTTCCCAGCATTAGTAAGGAGCTGTTCATCCAAGAGCGCACCATACACCTCACGCTGGGCATCTATGCGCTTATCGACGACGATGAGCTTCAGATGGCCATCAAGGAGCTAGAGACCTGCCGCTCCTTCTTGCCAGATCCAAAAAGTCCAATTGACATTAAAGTCAAGGGCTTAGAGATCATGCACGAATTTCCTAGCTCCACACGCATTGTCTACGCCAAAATTGAATCTCCGGAGCTGCAGAAATTCGCGGATCAGTGCCTGGCCCACTTTCAAACCACCGGACTGTGCGCCAAGGACAATATCGACAATGAAACCGTTAAATTACACATGACAGTGATGAACAATCGCTATCGCAAGGAGGTGATGAAGAAGTGTGCCAAAAGCTTCGATTCCACACGGATTCTGCAGCGCTTTGGCGACTACGACTTTGGCTCAGTCCAATGCCAGGTCGTGCACCTGTGCGCCATGCAGCGCGAGGATGATTTCTACAAGATTGCCGGCAGTCTGAAGTTTGGAAAGGAAGAAACGGAGATTTTAGTGGAATCGAAGACTTTGGCGGAATCAAAGATACCAGAGGATTCAAAGCCTTCAGGAGGATTGGAGACTTCAGAGGAATCAAAGACTTCAGTAAAATCGGAGACTTTAGAAGAATCCAAAACTTTAGAGGAATCCAAGACTTCAGAGAAATTTATGACTTTTGAAGAATTCAAAAGACTTCAGAAGAAGAACAATTGAGGACTTCAGAAGAATCCTCTGCATACTTTAATTTCCTTACTTTTTAAAATGCCGACTCGCTTTGTAAATAAGACCTTTACATAAAAAACAAATTAAAAAAACAGT
>JAEIIJ010003684.1:0-13524 GCA_018904815.1 Drosophila ogumai
ACCAAAAATGAAAATATCGCCATTTTCGCAAAAAAAGCAAAGGGGTTACATCATTAAAATTTTCAAAAATTGAGAAAAAATGAAATTAAAAAAAACCCCAAATGTAGTATGCAGTTTTATTAACCTATTAAAAACTAGCACAGAACAACTTCGACTATCCGAAACTAGGTTCTTCTTGTCATCTATTTAAAATAGTTTAAATTCCTAATAAATGGAATAAGAGATTTATTTCCGCAAAAGTTTTAGTTTAAATCACAATTATCAACTTCAAGTTTCTCCCTTTTAGGCTTTAGAAATCAAAGCTTCTCGAATATCGTAAATCCTTTAAATCGTTTTATTTAAAATATGAACTTAGACCAGAACATAACTTTGAACATTTCCAAAAGCTTAAACCACGGGATAGGAGCACTCATCGGCCACCAAACAGAAGTTCTTGCCGCGCGGCAGACGGAAATAGCCCTGCTCTCCCCATGTGTCGTCCCAGGAGTTCTTGATGATCCAGTAGTCGTTACCGTTATCCGAGCCGTAGCCCACGACCAGGATGGCATGGTTGGGCTCCGCGGAATTGTTGCACTCCTCATCGTCGTAGATGCCGCCGTCGTAGCTCTTAAGACTCTCAATGCCGTACACTGAGCAGGCAACGGGTCCCAGGGTGGCCACCACCTTCTTCAGCTCCTCCTCGTCCTTGGGCGGAATGGTACCGAAACCACTGATGTGGGCACCAGCCTTGCTCTCGTCGTACTTGCAGGTGTCCTGCTTGTCCAGATACGGATACGTTGGCAGCTGAGAGACGCCCTTCTGGTCCTCGTTGATCCAGCAGAAGGCGGCCTCCTGGAAGCCACCATCACAGCCGTTCAGAGCAAAGTCGTCAGCTGGACCACAGTCAACCAGATTCTGCTCGGAGAGGACGGGCAGAGAGCCTGTCTTGCGGAAGACATGACCTTCGATGGCACCGACTGTGGCATGGGCCCAGCAGGAACCGCAAGTGCCCTGGAATCTCACATGGGTGACGCCTCCCTTCTCGCGCCAATCAAAGGAGTCGGGAACATGACCATCGGGAATGGGGACATCTACCTTGCTGGAAGCAGCACGGGCCTTAGCGGCACGGTTGATCTTGAGACCGGTCAACTGGCTAAGGAACTCGCCCTGGGTCAGATCGGCAAAGGCATTCACCGCCTGCTTGAAGGTGGAAGTACCAGCGGCATAGGCAGCGTTACCAGCATCCACCAGGTTTTTGGTGGCAGCGAAAGCACCCTCGTGCAGGGCCTGATCGGCGGCGTTGAGGTAGGACTTGCCGGATTGAGACTGCAAGGGGATAAACAGGAGTTAGTTGTCTGCTTTCGGTAAGGAGTTACTTTATAAATCTCACCAAGAAGTCGCCGAAGCTCTGGACATTGCTGAGCAGTGGAACCTTGGGCACAACACTGGCAATACCATTGGCAGCACTCTGGAAGCGGCTAGCCGCATTGGAAGCCAAGTTGCCTAGGCCTCCTCCCAGACCACCTCCCAGGCCACCTCCTCCGAAGCCACCTCCAAGGCCACCACCACCGCCGAACCCACCGAACTGGGCAGAGACCGCAGCCACCAGGAGCGGCAGAACCAAAAAGAACTTCATTCTGATCTGTGGGGGAAACAACGAACGATTAATGGAAGGCGGTTCCAACTGGTTTCTCGGGGGGAACTACGGCCGAGATCTCTGCGCTGTAATGACTATATTTGATTGCATATGAGCTCTCTAATCGGAATACTATATGCAACCTGTCCAGTAATTCCCAACAGACGACTAACCTTACGCGCCCACAGATTAAACACAAATGTTTTGGGCTCGATCCGGGGACGAGGCTTATATATACTAGTGGCTATTGAGTCTCTCTAATGAAAC
Source organism: Drosophila ogumai (assembly GCA_018904815.1). Lineage (NCBI taxonomy): Eukaryota > Metazoa > Arthropoda > Insecta > Diptera > Drosophilidae > Drosophila > Drosophila ogumai. The sequence goes on from JAEIIJ010003684.1 coordinate 1,883, forward strand.
CCGCCTACCTCGCCCGCACCCAGACCAATCCGAACCATAAATCCCAAGTCCAGTGATTCGGAATTAGCGTACTGATTGCCTGATTCTCGACTATATTATAGAGACTACGCCAAGTGGTTTGGGAACTCGTCTTGGCTCATTAGTGGCGCCGTGTAAGAAGCCACTAAATATAGGCGAACTAGAACTAAATCTGGTTCCGAATACTAATTATAATCAGGGGTATATAGATCTTGTTTATTTGGATTACGGGTTTGCTGCCTCCGTCACTCTACGTAGATGTTCCTTTAGCACTGCATTTTCTTTAAATTCAATCTCGTTTTTAATTAGTTAGCACACTTAATCCCTTTTTAATGTTTTATTGTGCACTGATAACGAAATCAAAACGAAAAACCGGAAATTATCAAAAACTCGTTGCTTAAATCGAGATTGAATAAACTTTGAATTCTCCACGGGTTCTAAATTAAACTTTAGATTATGAAGACTCTTAAAACTTTATAGAGTCTCCTCTGACGAACCTTTCGGAGCGATGGACGCCTGTTAATGTTTTTGGCTCAGTTCCAAGTTCGATCTTTTATAGCCTTCGATTTGGCTGCGCTTCGTTAGAGTTAACTTGCGAATTCAATTAATCGAAGAGTTTTGAATATTAACTAGTGGTTTTTGATTATAAATTCTACGTCATGCATTAACATCTCGTATCTTGATCTTGATATTAACATCTTTTATCTGGAATTAAGTCCAGACAACAGCAAACAGTAGCTGTCTAGGATTAGGTTTTTTGGTTCCCTGGAGAAGTCAAATGTAAATAAATGTAACTCCCTTGGGGAAGCCCCTTCATCATGCTGTTTTGAGGTAAACAAGTTTGTTATCTAAATTAGGTGACGCTGCGTTAATTATGTCAACTGAAAAATGAATATTTATTCGGTCTATGCTTATTTATGGGTGACAAGAGCTAAGCGTTTGTTTACAATTTCAAATTAGTTAATTTATGTAGATTCGGAGGCAGATGTTCAGTCAATTAATTTACTAATTTGTTTAGAAACAATTAAACCGAAAAATAGTATAAAATAGATAATTGTTATCAGTGAGGCCACAAAAATAGATGTTAGATTTTAAAAGGAAATTATTAATATTGTATTAATTATTTTAAGGCTTTGTTAATTTGTTGTATCATGGATATATCACTGCATTAAAAATATCATTATTTTATAATCCTATTTATATTTACATCCATTTAAATCTCCTCGTAACCATAATTATTGTCACATTTATTAATACTCGCTTATCATTTTAAATTTGCCTTTTAAATCCATTTTCAAAAAGTGTTTTATGTGCAAACATTTCATACGTAAAAAACCGGAAACAATCCAAAACTCGTTGTTAAATTAAACTCAATTATTGCGACACGAGAGATTATATCATCTGGCGAAGGGGAGCAATAATTTTAAACAAGTTCAAGTTCCGTTTCCAAGCAGTTTTTTAACTTGAAATAAAAACCAATAAAAATAAAGGATATTTGAAATATTTTAAGAGATTTTAATAAGAGAAATTTAATGAACTTTTTGCGATGATATATAAATTCGTAACCACCCAACGCATTGAAGGTGTTTAGTTTTAAGCTTATTTAATTATAAATAAACATAAACTCATAAATATATAAAAATAAATCGAATCCAAAACTAGTTTTCTAGTTTGTTTTTTTTAATAAAAGGGTGCTCAAAATATAGTAAATGGAAATATTCATGGATTTTGTGGCAAACCTTTTCAGGCGTTAATTAATGCTGAAAAGCTAATCAAAATCAAATAAGTAAAAATTAAACACTGAGGAAGGTTTATATTTAGTTAAAACACAGAAAAAGCTTTACTTATCCCTACACAATTGTTTCCCGAAATTCAAACATTTTAAATGTTTAACATTCAACAGTTTAATGTCATAATAAATTACTTAAATAATTAAATAATAAAATAACAATCTTTCTGGTATTTTTAACCACTCTTGTGGCGTCTGGTCTGAACAGATCGGGACTCTTGGACTTCATGGATGGGCGTGGCTTCTGGCAGAAAGATAATCGGCTTACTCAAATCCACAGGCGGAGCAGCCCAATTTCTGGTCATGGGAAAGCGCTAATTTTAAATAGAAAAAGGACAGTAAATATCTTTATAATTTATTTAAAATATTATTTAGATACTCACGCCACTGGGTCCATTGATAGAACCATGTCCCACCTGAGGAAGGGCCAGGGAGAGAGCCAGGCAGGCCAGGAAAGTCAGAACCAGGATTACTTTCATTTTGTAAAGGATATGCAAGGATTAATTTAAATGTTAAGTGAAGATTAGATGCTTTTCCAGGCAACTGCTTGGCTTGCAATGATGCCGGAATCCCAGCAAGATTCCCTTTATATAATCAAAAAACTGAGACCGAACTTTCTCCTTTTGCCAGCTTCCTGTACTTCCGCTTTGCTTAAAAATAAACCTCAGATCGGGATCCGGGCACTCTTGCTTTTAACTCCAGAGAGACAGCGAGAGAGGTTCAGCTGGGATTCCGGATGGGGGCATTCCCAGTTAGCAGTTACTTACTGTTTTCCTCGGGTTCTTGGTGCTTGGAGAAGAAACAAAAAAGTGGAGGGCCGCGGCATTGCCTTTTTTATATTCGTTCGTTGGACTCTGCGATACATTTCAAGGTTGTCTTGGCATCTGCTGCCACATACCACAAATATATATATACTCAGGTATATTGTGTGTATATATATGCTGTGTGTGCTTCTTTCATTAACCACTTTGAGCCGCGGCAGCAGCAACAACATCAGTCAACAGAACTTCAAACGAAGTTACTCGTCTGCGTCTGCGCGAAGGTGGAGCTGGAGCTCGTGATGAAGATGAAGATGAAGACCAAGGATGGAGCAGCGGCAGCAGCAGCAGGTGGGCGGGGGTAGGAGTAGAACCTAGCCGGGGGCACCTTTTGGATCTTCTTGGTTAAGAAGAAGTCGCTGCCTGCTCCACCTTCGTCTCCGACACACATAAAACTTGATGTGATGCGTCTGCGTCGCCGGAATCCTCTTTAAATTAAGAAAGATGATTTGCAGATTTGAATGCAGACACGGACATTGGACAGCGGCTAGCGAGGAATTATTTATTTTTATTCCTCAACTCTCTGGAGAAGCGCGAGTGCAATAAAATCCCCCAAACACACTTCAGATTCTTCTCGTTTGAGAGCCTTAGCAGTTAATTTACGATTATTGGCTTTCATCTTTGTTTCGTTAAAGCCGAAAAATAAAACCAGTGACTGGTTTATGGGCCCGTTATGAAATGGTTTCTTCTGGCATTATTCATAGGAAAAGCGGAGAATCTTGGCTAACTTATGGCTGGAGTTCTGTTATGGTTGGAGCTTACGGTTCCAAGATTAATTCCTGGAGAGAGGTCTTAGTTGGAGTTTTAAGACCTTCTTAAGTTTCTTCTCCATTAAAAGTTTTTATCTAAAGAAAACACTAAAAACTTTTTTTTTACTTATTACTTTTATTAATCAAGAGTTTCCTTTTGTTTTTGTGGTGGTTGTCATACAATTAAAGCATACAATACAATATATATTTATCGTTATATATAGATTAATGTCTTAGCTCCTTTAATCTCTCTCTTGCTGCTCGATTATCCAGATCCTGGGCTTTCTCTGGGTCCTCAGAGAGAAGCGTCATTTCCTGACATGTCCGGCCGGCTCGCGGAAATGCTCAGTTTCTCAGTGGAACCCGGTGATTTACCCAGATCCTAACCACACCAAACAACACACACAACTTAGGCTAGCGGGGCTGATACCGGGTGGTGATGAACCTCCCGGCAAAGCCTAGTTGTGGGCCGCCAGCGGCTTGCCCAGGACACGCATGGCATTGGAGTAGTCCGAGTCGATTTGCGGTATGATCTGCTGCTCGTTGGGGCGCAGGGTGCGTATCAGGTCGTTGAGGGACAGCGAGGACTGCGGTGTCAGCTCCTCCTTGGGCTGCAACAGCTCCTGGGAGCTGGCCATCTTCTGGAAGTCCTGGGCAATCTGCTTGATGCGCTCCTCAATGCCGGCAGCCGGCGATTCCGTGGAACTGGGCAAAGCCAGAGGTTCGCTAGCCTGGATGGGCACCTGCGACTCGCTGTCCGATTCGGAATCAGCCTCCACCTCGTGCTCATTGTCTCCCTCCGCCTCTGAGTCGTGCTGCTGGGAGCTATCGCTCTCCTCGGCTGCGGGAGCAGCGGCTGCTGAATCCTGCTCCTGCTGCTGCTGTTGCTGCAACTGCTGCTGCACCTCCTCGATGGCATGCATCTCGGGATGCAGCTCGTTGTCGCTGAGGGGGAAGACATGCTCCTTGATATCGCCATCGCTGTCATTGCCCAGCTCCCGGGCATGCTCGCCAAAGTTGTCGCCCTCGTGCTCCTCTTCGCCCTCGCCCTCAACCTCATGATCGTCATGCTCCTCGGCCTCCACATCAACCTGCTCCTGATCCTCCACATCCACATCGGCGGCATCAGTATCAGGCAGCGAGCGGTCATGGTTCAGCTTGAAGGTGATGGGCTGCTGCTGGAAGTCCTCAACCTGGAGGCGATGGCCCACAGCTGGCGAGGACTTGGCCTTGGCGGCGGAGTACATAATGCCACTGGTGGACATCAAAAGAGGCAGCGGGGTGGTGGTGGCGGCATTATGCAGGTTGATCAGCGTGACAGCTGGGCGGGGGGTGGTCGAGGTGATGGGACGTCTAAAGGAGATAAAAAAATAGAGAAAAGAAAGTAAAGATGAGTCTTAAGAGATCTTTGCGGGTATGGTTTAAGGTTCAGGGTTAGTGCGAAAGTTGCTTAGCCTAAAAGTTAGTTAGTTGAACACAAATCATCATGACAACATCAACAACAACAACGACAGCGACAACGAGAGCGACAACAATTCTAAGGAAAGCTAAGCCCCAAAACCACCAAACAAAATACATTTTTCGGCGCTCACATGAAGATGGACCAGGATAAGTTGAGGCAATCTCCAGGATATTTAGAGAGCAGGATCTTCTACATAACCCTCGGAGATTGCTTTAACTTTTTGTACATCACATTGGCGTCTACAAAGGAAGTGTTCTTTTTTTTTGGTCGGGTCTTTGTGGATCTTAAATCATGGTTTCATCATAGAACTTTAGAACTTGGAGTGGCGTTAGTAAGAAGTTAGCGGCTAGGCTTCGCATTAGTCTTTAGATGCAGAGAGATGTGTGTGTAGTTTATGGTAGATTGGTTACGATTTGGGGTTTAGCTCACCTATTTGTTTGTTCTTTAGCAAATTCTGTACTCGAATCCCTTGGATTCGCACTCTGTCGGTGTGTCTAAGTGTGTGTTAGGTGTGTGTGTGTGCTGTGTGTCAACTAAAGTAACTTGTGGGTTATCCTTGCGTAATCTCTTGATCTGGGCTCTGGGTTTTGTTTTAGTTTAAGTTTAAGTTTTAGTTTTAGTTTAAGTTCGTTTTACTTAATTAAGGACATTTGTTTAATTTGTTTGCTCGTATAGCGCATTAATTAACGTTAATTATAGCATAATTTGTTTATTGCATTATCAATATTCTTAATCCTCCTCCTGCTTAAGCTCTCTCCTCTCTCTCTCTCTCTCTCTCTCCAGTCAGTGCTCTTAAATTCTGTTCGATGTGGAGTCCTTAAGTCCTTAAGTCCTTACCCCTGCGCCGACGAGACGGGGATGCTGCCATAGTTGTAGTAGTAGCAACGGGTCTGCTCGCAAATAAAGTCCTTGACGGCCGAGCAGTCCTCGGGCATCCACTTGAGCGTGGGCTGCTTCAGGATCACGCATCCCTTCTCGGCGCCACTGCTGCTATAGGTTTGGAAGGAAAACCGAAGAGAGGATATCGATGTAGATGGGCTGGGATTTGTAAGGACATTGGCCTCGGGCTTACCTGTCGCGAGCCGTGCGCTGGGGCGAAGTGTTGCTGTTATGATCAACGGGATCGAGCAGACCGGCCGAGATGGCGTCCGCCGAATTCTCGAAGAAGTCGAAGGTGGCATTGAACGGCAGACCGGTGCTCATCCATAGGAACATGCCCGTGCCCAGGCGATTTCCGGAGGTCCAGAAATCGTAGTTGCCGTAACCGGCGTTCTTCAGATACGTGGTCATCGATTCGGCCTTCTCCTTAGTCTCAAAAGAGGCCAGCTGCAGGCCCAAGGAGCGGCAGTATTGATAAGCCAGGAAGTAGTTAAGCTCCGGGGAATAGGGATTCATCCGGCTGATGAAGTACTGCACTCCATCCAGGTGGATTGTGGTGATGCGTTGACCTGTTGGAGGGGATTACAGATGACCAGAATGAGTGTGATATATAGATATCTTTCAAGTGAAGATGTTCCAAGTTCGCAATAGGTGAATGAACCTACTTATTCTTTATGTGTAATCTCCGAATTCCAAACGCAATTGGAATCGCAATGCGTAACCGAAACAGCGAAAATGGTAACGGTTTCAGCTTCGGACATAGCATGCGTAATCCAAAGAGACCCAAAGACAAACATCATTAAATAGGATTACCAAAAAAGCAGCCAAGTAATGAATCGCTGGACAAACGCTCCATAAAAACCGACAGAAGAAGAACAAAACTTTGGACTCCAAATTGGAGGGGGTATGCGTGATTCACAATGATGATGATGATGATGACCAGGAGCATTTATGCGGTCCCTGACCCCTAGGGGCTAATTACCCAAGCCCCGAAATAGAGAATCAAGGTGCTGATGACATTAATTAGCCGCTGGTCAGTCGAAATGGAGACGGCGACCCATCCATCCGCCGAATCTTATGTATTCGCCGACCCGGAGAAGTTAAGTGTAGTGAAGTGAGGAGAGGAATGCGAGGAACAATGCAAGATGACAGTGCCTAAGACTTGGGGTAACAGGTAGAGATCTCTTGGCCAGATACCTTCTATACTTAGTAGTGTATATACAAAAGAGTGTGTGTGTGTGTGTGTGTGTGTGTTGGCCCTTACAAAGCGGCTCAAAAGATAAACACAAACAGCGGGCAATATGAGTACTTTGTCTGCCACACTGACGCAACAGAACCCTCCTTCTTCACTTGGCCATTTATGGCACTTGTCGTGGATGGATATTGGCTATGGAATATGGGATATACATAGACCCCAGCCTAGACATGAAGGGAGTTCCAATGTTTGAGGAGATACCTGTCTCTGTGTGTGTGTTTGCTCGTATATGAAATTATTTCCGGCGATTTAAATGCAAGACACACACGAAGCCAAACACAAAGTCTGCCTCGCTGCCAAGATTTATGAATCAACTGATTCTGAAAAAGAGATCTTGGCACTTTGAAGTGAATTTATTATGCGTTCAAGCGGCTTAAGATTGAGATTTCCATCTGCCCAATGAGCGAGCAGGTTGGCTAATAAGAATAATGATCCCAAAGCCCAGCCCAGAAGCTCCGCAAAGAAATTCTTAAATTTCATTTTAATGGGGCAATTTAAGCTCGAAGCTCTGGGCCTATCTTGGCCAGAAATCAAATTCAATTCAAGCATTAATTTCCGCCCCAAATGAATCCAGATCTTGATGGCAATCTCTCCTCCGCCACGAAATGAAACTAAATAAAAGCGAGTAAGTAGTATCTGGCCAGGAGATAACGAGCCTCGGCCCAATTGCAGTTAATTTGACACCGACTCTAAACGTGAATCCAACTGCTGGATTGAGATCGGGATCGGGTTCGAGTTCGAGTTTGGGATCCGGGCTAGGGTAGGCAATAATTGGGCAGCAGAATCGAGCCAGAACCGAACCCAAGCCTCCCTGCAGCTGTCCGGGCACCGTAATTTGCCAAGGTAATTACGCCCGGGCCAGCGATAGATCGCGAATCTAGCACGTCTCTAATGATGCAGTCAAAGTCAATTCTAGTGTTTGCCGGGACTCTGATCTCCGATGGGGATCGAGATCGAGAAATGGAGGGGATGTGGCTGTAGATGCGGACGCCATTGCCGGAGGATGTGATGGGGCTAACTCTAGTTATTTGTTGGCACCTAACATCCCTCCGGCCAGTTAGCAGGCAAGTCATTATAATGGAGATGGCGACTTGGGATAAGCACAGGGAAATTGATAAAAAGCCCGGCCAGCAACCGAGGAACCCAGGAACCCAGAACCAGTGCAATTCTAGCCATGGGGTAATCGATGAGTGGAGGAGAGCTCCCAGCAAAGACAGAAGACTGAAAGAGTCTGTAGACTGCAAACTAAACACCGGGGAATGAGGATAGAATCGAATCGATGCAAAAAACACCGAGCAGACTTAATGACTGCGACTCTGATTCGGATATAATGATGGGAATGCATCATTCCTTGAATCTTGAATCTTTTTTCAGTCTTTCTGTTTTTTGTGATTTCAGTTTTTTCCCCTCTGGACTTGACTTAGGCTTCTTTATTTGCAGTTCCTTGGAACGAACGTCTTTTGTTTACTTGTTAAATGGAAGAAGCTAGGAATAATTATGGGTTATTCCCGGAGATTGAATTATCATTTGCTGGCAGAGGTAAGCCGCCAATTAGCAAGGCATTTTAGAGAGTACAGCAGGCTGAAAACTTGATTAATCCATTCCAGGAAGAGACGTTTAATTGGAGAGTCATTACGTTAATAAAACCACACAGTTTCTACTTAATAATTTAAGATGAAAAAGGTGGAAAGAAATAATTAATAGAACTAAAAAAAGGTATGAGATCAGATATCAAAAATATTTATTAAATAGGAAGGACCTTTAATTTATCGATCTAAAATGAAAACGTTTAGAAATCAGCTTTCTAAAGTTAAAAAAAATAGTCTTCATCTTAAACTTTCCATTAAAATTTTTACAAAAACACCCGTATATCCTTTAACATAAAATTTAGACACAAAGTATAAACCTCGGGTCCCACAAAAACCCATCAATCAAAATTCTGTGACTTTACTAACCTGCAGCGCATGCCAAGAGGCTCAGCAGGCATAGGAGTACGATTTTGGCCATCTTTCTTCGGCTTGGATTGGAGTTGGGGGCGCGCGGAGCACTATCTGATTGCCGCTGGCGACGATCGGGGAATACGAATCGGGTTCTCTGGCTTTTAGGACGCGGCTCAAAGATGGCTCAAAAAGAGTTAGGAGAGTTCAGCACTACACGTCGCGTTCACTGCAAGCCTTCGTCGTCGACTGATCGCGAGTGTCCAAGAACTGCGGACCGAAGAAGAGACCGACGAAGAACCAACCGACTCGCTGCTTCCAGAACCCCAGCGATTCCAGTTCCCAGTTCCAGTTTCCTCTTCCAGACGCACACACACACAGCACAATCACACACACACGGACTGAGATACAGGCAGAGATGCAGAGACAGCGCGACTTGGTTTAATCCTTGGAGCTGGAGTTGGAGTTGAAGTAAGAGTACGAGTAATTGGAAATGTTAGATCCGCTGAGCTTCTGTTCTGGCCAAGTTAGCGTTGCTAAGTGTCGGGTGGTGCCGAAAGCAGTTAGCTTAAGAAGGAAATTGCCGGATGGAAGTGCGGGTAGGAGAGTGTGGGGGGTTACCGTGTGGAATCGTGGAAAAGAAAGAAGAAATAACCGAAAGATACCAACTATTTGCTTATTTCATGGATGTGATTGGAAATTGGCCCCGCTGGCTCTGTGTGTGTGTGTGTGTGCGTGTGGCTGGATTCTTCCTGAGCCCGAAGTCAGTGCTAGACAAAGAGCGCAATAAAGCAGAGGCACACAAAAGCGGGGCTCAAACCGAAATATTAAAGCACTGAAAGAAATTAAAAGGCTTAAGATTGTGATGATAATAATACATTTTCTAAAAAGCTTTAGTATTTAATTTGTCCATAAGGACATTTTATTAATTTAAAATTAAACTCTGCATAATCTATATTAAAGGTTTTCTTATTCAATACTCTCCCTATTTTTTTCCAGTTTACACGCACACCTTTAAATCCCACTGCACGTCTCCCGTCTTCATTCCAATGGGAGTCGGAGCCGCGGTCGACTTCGCTGCCGCCGTCAACGTCGACGGAGTCATCGCAGTCCATTGTTAGTTTTGTTCTTTCTCCCACAACGTCGCTTTGGTTTTCAGTTTGGGTTCTTTCTGCTGGTTCTCCTCCCTCCCCTGGGTGCCCGTGTTTCACTCTTTCCCTCCGCCTGTCTTACCTGTAGGGCTCGCTGCACGTTTGTGCCCCCGCTGCCCCCTGCCCAATGGCTGCTGCCAGGTTCCAGGGCCAGGGCCAGGGCTCGTACCCCTTCCAACGCGCAATGTGGTTCCATTTCCATTAATTTGGTGCGCTATCGCGACGCTGAGTCGCCGTGGAAATCGCCGCTTTCTGCGGTTCCTTGGGCCGCGTCTTTTACTCACTTTTGCTGGAAGCGTGAAGTGTAATAATAATAATGATCTTCTGCTTTGCATTTTGACAATATTTCTCGGCTCTTCTGCGGGTGCCAGCCGCAAAACACGACTTTTTTCGGCCTTAAAAAATAAAGAAAAGAATACAAAAGAATATGATAAATGTGTGCATGTGTAATTAAAGGCAGCTCTTCGCGGCTTCTCTGTTTTTTTTTTCTGGCTTCTGGCTCTGGAGCTTTCTAATTAACCTTAGAACCTGGTGAAGGATAAATATTGGTTTAATGATTATTAATAACCGAACGCTTTAAGTGGCTAAGCGGAAATTAGCCTCCAATTAGAAGGGTTGCAACGGAAAAGGGGGACGCTTACACAGAGAGAAGTTCCCTAGGGGTTTTCTGGGTCGATCGTATTATGTTAAATATGTGTTACAAATTAGTATGGTTATTAGCTTTAATTAATTTTTATAATTATTAATTAGCCACATTATGATATTTCCTGTTCTTTTTGGTTTCTTTAGCGACCTTTATTAGCTTAAAAAATACTTATTGAAGTCTTTATGGCTGGAAAATTGTGTTCTGTGCATAAATTATATCCTTGCATCGATATACCATGTGTATTATCCCTGCTTCAACGACTTGGCGGCAGTACGCCCTCTTGGCCTTTATCACTCCCATTTGATTCCGGCTTAATTCTAGCCTGGCCAATAGTTAATCCCATTCGACACATCGCCGATCGTCGGTTGCAGGCTATAATTATGTACGCGTTGGGCTAAACGTAATAATGGCCAAGTGATTAACAGTCATGGGAAATGAATGGGCCGCAATTTCCCAGTTTGGAACGGGTGGTGAGGAATCGATGGAACGAAGCTCGTCCTAGCTGATGCACCTGGAAACCTGTGCGTGTGCATTGCAATCGAAACTTCTATCGCAAGTACAACGCACCACCGGAGATTTGGGCCCTTCGTTGAGCGTTGTTGTGGCTTTTTGTTGGTAAAACAGCCGCCGGGTGGACCCGACGCTGTGACCGCGACGCACAGTGGAGGAGCTTAATGTGACCACCGCGAACTCCTGGCAATCTGGATTTCCAGTGGAGTGGGGGAGAGGTTGGAGCGTTGAGGGGGGGAGGGACCATTGGATGGCCTTCGCCTTAACAGCATTCATCCATCTATACTCGCGGCTGCCGCTGATGCTGGCTCTTCTTAGCCTGATCTTCTGATCCTCACCATTTGTATTTGTGTGCGAGTGGATGCACTGAGAGAAATATTAAGTGACAAAATTGATAGGTTAATATATAAATTTAAATTTAAATTTAA
>JAEIIJ010003718.1:0-10356 GCA_018904815.1 Drosophila ogumai
TGCCTTTTTCAACGAAAAACAAAGACGGGGGCGAAAAAAAAAAACAACATACATCTTGGATTTTCAACATTATTTTAGGGATTAAGTGTAGGTACAGAAATTGGGTATTATTTGGGAAACACAGACTACAGGATACATACATACATATATGAATTATTTCATTAATTTTGCTAGTTATTTCCCTATCGTTTCTTGCGCTTTGCTTAACAAACTTGAACTCGACGCCAAAGGTTTTTCTCTTCGACTGCAATTTTGGTTTCCTTCGGACATTGAAACTGTTCCAGGGAAATGGGTTATCGATTCGTTCGTGGGGTTCGTGGGCCGTAGGATGCAATTTCTGGTGACTACTACTTGGGCGCCGCCCCCGTGGACAGGGTGCGGGACTTGCGCTTCTTCAGCTTGGTCTTCACCTTGCGCACCAGATTGACGGTGTCCAGGGTGATGCCCGTCTGCGACTTGTTGGCGGTCAGCATGCCGCCGGTGCCACCGCCGGCGCCGTTGGTGCTACGCTGGAACTGCATCGCTCCTCCGGACAACTGATTGACCACGCCCGTCGAGCTGCTGCTCTTGGCCTGCAAGGTTCCAGAGGCGGCGTTGCGCATGCGCCGGGAGCTGTTGCTACCGCCTGGCATCTTGCCCGGCTGTTGCACTGCCGTGATCACCAGTCCGCCGGTCTTAAATTTGTTCGGTCCGCGTCCGACTATGACTCCGGCGGAGTGCATGCGCCCGGGCATGGATCCAGCTCCTCCCTGGCTTTTGAGCATCATCCTCTGGTGCTGCTGGTGGTGGTGGTGGTGCTGCTGCATCTGTTGGTGCTGCTGCTGCAGCTGCTGCACCGCTGTTCCCCCGGCACTGTTACGATTGCGGGCGAACCGAGTCACCAGCTGCGTGGTCTCCGCTATCTTCATCATGCTGCTGGACTTGCGCTTCACCTTCCCGCCGCCGCCGCCGCCAGAGACCTCCGACACCTGGCCCTGCTGCATGGACTTGCCCTGTCCTATGCCAGCTGCAGTCTTCTTGGCCATCTGTATGGGCCTGAAGGCGCGCATCATCTCCCGCTGCTGCTGCTCTCGGTCCCGGTCCCGCGGTCCATCCTCCACCTTCATCAGTCGCTGCGGCAGCTGTTGTTGTGCTGGATGGGAGCGCTTGGGCTCCTCCTGCTGCTGCTGCCACAGAATCAGCTTCTGGGAGCAGGCGCTGCGCAAAGGGAAATCGATTAGAAAAACTTGGGAGGGATTCCTCACCCAGCAACTCACTTGAACAAATCGACCTGCTCCAGTTTCCTCGGCTTGCGTGGAGCTCCCACGAAGGCGGGCGGCATGCCCATGTTTAGGGCAGCGTTATTGGCTGCTGCTGTTGCTATCGGCTCCCTCCCGCCGCTGGATGGGAACATGGCTCGGCTCTGGCCGCTTCCCCCGGCTGCTCCTCCTCCTCCTGCACTGCGTATGGCCGCCGCTGTGGTGTTGGTGGACATCTGGGTGCCGGCCATTGAGTGACCCTTGTACCAGGACAAGGGACGTCCGTCTGCGTCGCCGCCATGTGCCCCCGTCCAGACCTTCTTCTTCAGGGAGAGCTTCAGCTGCAGATCATCCGCGGTGGGCGCATTTCCGCCATTTCGCTGGGGTATGAAGTTATGTGGAACACTCCTTAAGGGAAGGTAAAGATGAAATACTAGGTAGAGGGGCTGGTATTAGAACCCACCTTCTGGCCACCTGCTTGGGCATCGCCTTCATCGATGGCTTGGGATCGCCAATGTAAAAGTTACTCCCACCTCCCTTGCCGCTTTGTCCTCCTGCACTTCCCGTGGGCATGTCCTGCTGCTGATCGAGATTGTGCCAGGAGTAGGTACGTCTGGCAGTCGCCGCCACTGACCCCATGCCACCGGATTGCCTCTGAATCATGCCCATTGGGAGGCCGCCTCCACCTCCGCCTCCTCCTCCTCCCCTGCCTGTATCCAATTCCGGAGCGGTGCGAGGCGTCAGCTTGTAGACATCCATCTTCTTAACGCCGCCAGCGCCTGGTGTTCCGCTCTTCGAGGGCGTGGTCACAATCAATTCCGGCGGCATGTGTGCCGGTTTCGGCTTTTGGACCACAGTGTCGCCAATCTCCTCGATGTAGCGCCGCTGCAGATCGCTCTGGAGGAGCGTGTGCCGAAGCGGTGCCACTGCACCGTAGCCATTCTGGCCGGCCGTGGGCGAGTGCTCCTCGTCGTCGGTGGAGAAGTGCAGATCCGAGCCGGGATCGGTGGTGGGCAGGTCCAGAGTGGTGCGCACCACCTCGCCGCGCTTCTTTGGCTGCTTGCTCCTCACCTTGGTGCGTCGCGTCTGCTGGGACTGAATGGGTTAGATGGGGAGATTCGGGAAGGTAAAGGGTGACCGGTGGTTAGTGCTAACATATAGGTGCTTGAGGTGGTGCTGGGGAACCCGAAAAGCTTGGATCAATTCGGTTACTTTTTTTTTTAAACCATCAACTATGCCCAAGAAATATATTTTAGGATCTTAGTAACCCTGCTTTCAAGGACCTTTGTTGATTTGAAAAAAAGTAATTAAATTATAAAAAAAAAGAAGATACTTCTCTTGGCCAGAAACTCTACCTTTTTGCGGCGATAGATGTAGATACAGCGGTTGGCCAGCCACAGGCGGAAGTTCCGGTTCACCTGCGGCTTCAGATTTACTTCCGGCTTCTTTTTTTCCGTGGCCATAAACTTCTTCTTTTTCTTACTGCCCGCCTTCTTTGGCCCACCGCCGCCACTAACCTTGGCCATCCTCCGCTTTGCCTGCACCCCATTGCTTGGGGCTTCCTGGTCCCGACAGGACTCTGACTGCGAGGAAGTTATACTCTCGCTACTCTCCGAACTCCGGGCAAAGCCACCCTTTAGGCGCTTTGCGGATTTCTTTCCCAGCTGCTTGTGCTGCTTGAGCAGCTTCTGGTGCTGTGCTGTAGGAGCTGCGGAAGGAGCTTCCAACTTTGCTGCTGCCGCCGCTGCTGATGCTGCCGTGGCCGTGGACGCTGGGGTCACATCAGTGACCTGGCCGCCTCGCAGGCGCTTGGTATTCGAGGCAGGAGATCCCGCCACCTTGCCGCCCAATTTGTGGCGCCTTCGTTTCAGCTTGATCAGCGTCTTGAATTTGCGCTGGAACAGCGGCGTGAAGTAGATCTTGTCCAGCTCGTGCATAACCTTGCGCATGCGACGCATGCGGAACTGTGTGTGTACGTGCAGTAGTGCAGTAGTGCGGATTAGATCAATGGCTTGACCCATTTGACGTCACTTTTTAAAGACTTTTTAGACTTCTTATACCCCTCTCCATGAGTCAAATGGGTGCTGGTAGCTAGTAGAATGAGGAGTCTGGCTTACCTTGCGGATCTCGTGGATCACCTCCGGCGAACTGGGCGGTGCTCGGGTGGGCGCACAGCAAGGTCCCTCCAGATCGGAGGCCGTTATCGAGTGCTTGCCCTCATTATCCGAACTGGAGCTGCAGTTGCCCTCGTCGCTAGTTGGGGTTAATTAAAGTAGCAGAGATGGGGGATTAAGACGGTTAGGGGTTAGTTAGTTAACAGGAAAATTGATTATATAGGGCATAGAGTAGGGCTGAAAATTGATTTTTTCTAACAAATTAAAAAAAAAAATCGATTTATATCGCAAAGAACTTTTTAATTGAATCGATTTTAAAAATTTTAATTGATTTTTCGCATAATTAAAAAAATCTATAAATCGATTTAGACTCGATTTTATTTCGATAACAAAATCGTGATCGAAAAGATCGTTATCGTTATCGTTATAACGAAATATGTAATATTGGTAAGAAAATTATATAAACAATTTATTTGTTTCTTCTCCCGACAACATTTGCTCAATAAATCAGAATGTATATCGAAATCGCAATGATCGGTCATTGATTTATATATCTACTTAGATCCAATATCGCTATATCCCTTCCTGTTATGCTATATAACGGCACATACATACCTTGAGTAATCCGACAGAGGTATATTCAGTGGCTCGTCGGCACTAGAGCCTTCTCGCATCAGTCTTTCGATGATTTTGGAACGTAGCCTGTCCTGTTGTTTGAGTAAATTTAAAATCTATTGTAAATGTTAATGTATTTGGATTAGTTAGAAATCATACACTGGCGGCTAAGAAAAAATATTAAATATTAGGAAATGTAATTAAAATAAAATAAGGAGAAAAGCAAGCAAAGTTCAAAGGAATACTAGCGCTACAAGCAGATATCAGTGACGGAAATCAAATCAAATAGTGTATTTATGTGGTATTTTTTGTTTGTTTTATTAAATAATAATAATAATATTCCTTGGTTATAATAATACGGTTACGACGCTTACTCACTAATTGGCAACACTGAGAAAACATCGCGAATTATAGTTAAAAATTAAGTTTAGAGAGCTCTAGCTAGTGCCTGGCGATGCTGTGCTGTATCTATTTACGTTTTGTGCGGTATCAAGTGGATATATGTAAGCTGGTGGACCCGTTGCGTGGATAGGGCATCCTTTCCACGCAGCCGGGAAGGTCAAAAACATTAGAAAACCTGCGATGCGCGCAAATAGACAGCATTCAAATTAATTCAATGCCGCACATATGTATGTACGTAATTCCCGATCGTATACAAAATATGCAATATATATAGGTATATATATATATTCAGGGAGTCTGGCCGATGTTTGGTGTTCTTTTTTATGCAGGTTTGCCGTAGAAACTGTTTTGTATAGGTTTCAAATCAATTAAAACGCTGCTTGAAACTATGCAACGAAATACTCAAGGTAGCATACTTTTGGGCTTAGCAATTTCTGTGGCATTCCTGATACGAGTGTTTTGTATGTGTGTGGGTCAGCACAGCAGCGTTTTTTTTTGACACATTTCCATTACTTTTAGGCAGCGACAACAGTTGGGATTACGAATAACAATTAACAATTTACGATTTACGATTAACGATTGCAAAAGTCAACGATAACGGGGGCGACGTGTGTATGTGTCTGTGTGGATCAATTGGAGAAGGAAGACACTTCCTAGGAGACACTCTTCTCCACAGAACGCTTCACTTTCAGTTTGTCGTTCATTATACATCCCTGATCGGCCATTTTCTGTAATTTCAATGCTTTCTGTTCGCGTTTCTCGCGTTTTCTTATCTTTTTGATTTGCTTAAATAACTTTGCGTGCCGCTTTACTTTGTTTGGGTTCTCATCGCAGTAGTCCAACAATGTCTCGCAAAATGCTCGTCCCATGTGCTCGTAGTCCTGCAAATGATATCCAGGATTCGCAGTTTAGTACACACACCAGGCTTTTGCTGAGAGCTTCACTCACCTGGGTGCTGAAGTGCGTTCCCTTGCGCGATCCCAGGGAAGAGCCGCCAAAGGAGGCCTCGATCGTATAGCTGTTGGTTATGCCCAGCATCCAGACGACAATGCGTCCGGTTCCCTCCTTGCTTCGCTGGATCTTGAACTTGCAGCTCTCGAAGGAGAACTGTGTGGATGATGAAGAGATTTCAGTTTGGGTTTATATTATTTTTTAAGTAGAAGTAGGAGTACGACTCACCCTATCCGCACTGTTCTTGTGCAGCATCAGTGGAAAGACCTGCTCGGTGAGCTTCTTTTCCGGATTCCGCTTGTTCTCACAGCCATATATGAATATATTGTGCTTCCGTGAGTGAGCGTGCATATCACAGTACATGGCCACGCCGCATTCCTCAATCAGTCTTTAAAAAAAAAAGATAGTATATAGATTAATAGCTGTTATTTCACATGTGGCAAGCATTAAGTCACCTTCTAATCATGGCTTTGGTATACCAAATGGATGGATATGTCTCGCGGATGACCGTGCGATACTGGCGATTAAGATCCTTGCCGGTCAGCGAGTTGCGGGTGTTGCCCACAATGACTCCGTCCGGATTCAGCATGGGCACCAGCTTGAAAATGAACTTGTGCCTCAATCGCTTGGCCACCGTCGTATCACCGGTTATGAAGTCCATCAGGCCCTTCATCATCCACGATGCCGGCGTCTCACTGGGATGCACTCTCGCCGACACCACAATTGATTTTTTACGCTATAAATACAGGAGAAGGATTTAGTAGATTAAGATTTACTCCATGGGGAGGGAGGTATATAACCCACCCGCATGTTCTCCTCGTTGGTGGAGGGCGCCGTCACCGTCAGGTAGTAGACATTGTTACCCGCCAGCGTGCGGCAGAGCAGGCGCAACTTGCAGAACTTGGACTTGACCGGATGCCGCTGGATCTCCATGAGGTAGTCCTGCAGGTCGCTGTACGTGTACGGGTAGCTGTGGGCAAAGAACACGGTGTCGTCGTCATGCTCGAACTCAATGGTGAAGGTCAGCGTGTACGTTGAGTTATCCTCGTCATCCTCGTTGGCGCTATTGCTGGCACTTCTGTGTTGCATAGAGATCATAGGATCACAAAAGGATCAAGGATGGAAGAGAGCCAGAAGGAGGTGACACTCACTCATCGTCGTTGCGATAGTAGCAAATGTTGTCGCCGCACCTACGCCAGCCCTCGCTCTTCTCCTTGGCGCCCAGTGTGGAGTACATTACCGGCTGCATGCCATCGTTGTAGAGGCTGTCCGACTTGACCAGATTGACGATCGAGAAGCGATAGAGCATCTTGCGCCGGGTGCGGCGGACACGGAAGTAGAACCACTGCTTGGAGCGGCTGGTATAGAGATCGGGTCGCAGGTAGAGCTCGTAGTAGGTGGGCGTGATCTGCACCGCCTTGGCCAGGTTGCCGCTCTCGAAGCGCGATTCGAACTCCAGGCCGTCGTACTCATCGGGATTCATCGGATGGCAGTTGGTCACAAAGCGGGCCCCGCCGACCGCCGATCGGCTGAACTGTGCTTGGGATAAATCGAACAGAGAGGATTGCGACGAGGCGATCGTATCCTGGTTAGTACTCATCGAATTTGTGGTACTCGCCGACGTGGTCGTCTCCTGGCTGGCCATTGGATGCAGCAGATGGTACTGGTTTTTGCTCAGCCGGAAGACGTTACCGCCGCTTGGGGAGTTGGTGCTAGTAGTGCCCATTCCCATGCCCATTCCCATTCCCATTCCCATGCCCATGCCCATCCCCATCATTTCCAATGCCCTGGCCTGTTCTTCGTGATTGTTTATATGATCCTCTAGGTCGCGGTGCCGCCTTCTGGCCATCGCCGCCGCTGATGCAGCCGCTGAAGCCGCCGCCGCTGCCACAATTGCCGCATGGCTGTTGGGCCTGGGTTTCTTGCCCATCTGTGTCTGGTTCTTACCAGCTGTGGGCAGGCAGAAGGATCTGGTTATTGTCAATGAACAGATCTTTCTAAATATATTCGCAGGGCAACTTTGCCTTGAAAAGATTACTGGGAAGATTTTACTGGGAGTTAAAATAAATACAGACATCTAAAGAGAGAATATATCCTGTAAATTTCAGACAACTTTCAGGACTAGGATGCCCCAAGGATTGGGTTGAAAGGTTTAAAGTAATCCCCTGTAAAAACCCTTTAATATTTCAATCGCTCTTACATGCTAGGCGGCTGTTGCCCTCGTCCCCCACCAGGGTTTCCGTATCCGAAACAGATATCGTGGAGCCCTCGGTACAAGATCGCTTCTCAGCCCCACCAGCCAGCCGGACTGTAACGATGCCGTCCGAACAGTCAGAGTCAAGGTCGGACTCCTCGTCCTCCTCGTCATCGTCCTGGTCCTCCTCCTCGTCAAAACCGGAGCTACTGGTTTCGTCAGTGCTGCTAGTCCCGGAACCATCGTTCTCATTGCCCATTTTCATGTCAATTTCCCGATCCCCACTTTGCCTCTGAGGACCTGCGGCCTCCAAGCTGGCCAAGTTCGTTTTGGGCAATATAAAGGGTGTCACGGCAAACTCGCTCGATACCTTTTGCGATCCCGTGGGACCCGTGGGTGGCCCAGCACCATTCGCCTGCGCAGGATCAGAGTCATGGTCCACGAAGCGATCGATAACGGCCTTGGCCACCTTCTTGCCAAACTGACTGAGGATGTAGTGGGGCGAGGCGGGCTTGTATTCGCTGGTATTGTTCTTCCAGATGTCATCGATATCGCCGCTGGGATCTTTGCTGGCCTCCGACCTGCTGGGTGCCCTCGAATTTCGGGCTGTACCACCGCCATTCGGAGTGGCTGCCTCCTCCTGGTAGCGTTTCTTCTTCGCCTCGATGAGATCCTTGATGATGGCCTTCTCCCGAGCCTCGCCTCCACCGCCAGATGTATCGTACTCATCGTCATCGTAGTAATCATCGTTGTCGTCCAGGGAGGCGCTCGTCGATCGATTGTCCACGCTGTTGATCATCTTGGACACGCTGCTGTTCAGCTTGAGGCGTCCACAGGCGCCGCCGCCCCCAGCCAGCCGCATGGGTGTGGCCCTGCTGGGCGGCGTGGAGTCCTGGTGAGAGTCTGAGGAGTAGTCCGATTCATCGCTAGACTCGTCTTCCCCCTTCTTCGCCTTGGGCTTTTCCTGCGTATGTGTAGGTCGGTGTTTTTTTTTAAGTTTTTCTTGGTCTCGAAAGGCGTTGCGTTAGTTATGGTTTTGGTTTGTTAGTCGCTGTCTTCGCTTTGTATTACTATTATTATTATTATTATCACAATAGTTATCAGTGAGTGCAGGTGCAGGGGAGGGACAGCTTGTAGGGATAGTTGGGGTTTCTCGGCTGGAGTACTCACGTAATTAACGGCGCTGATCGGACTGTAACTGAACACAACTATGCCGTTCTCCTCGCCGACAGGACGTGGCTTCAGCTCGTTGCCAGTTGGAGCATTGAGCGGCTCCGGTGTCGCGGGCACGTACGGAATGTGTTTGATGCGCTCCTCGATGACCTGAAAGATTGATGATAAAAAGGATAAATGGAGAGTGGTATTAAGTATCGATTAATCGATACTGTATCGCTATTTGACGCATAAATAAATTGATATTTTTAACGCTATTAATCAAAATTAAAAAAAAAAGAATATATAAACGGAAGAAAAGTAAATAAAATAACAAATTTATATATTTTTCAACTCGATGTTCTCGATTTGTAAATATCGATTTTTTCGATATTATTTATAAATATTTTAAATATTTATTCGATATTAATCAAGGTTTTAAATAGAATTTTTATACAATCACACATTTTAGTTTTCTCACAATTAAAGGCTTTAATAATTACCCATCGGATTTAATTGTTAATTTCCTAAATTACTGTTATTATGGGAACGACACCCCGTCAAGTTTTCTTTCGATTAAAGGCAGAAGGATATTAATTAGATTTAAGGGGCACACGTGCTGTTCGCCGCGTAAAGTTCTCATCGTTTTGTACGTCCTTGACAAGGAAATTGGCGAGTGCCAGTCAGAGTTAACATTCTATATAATGATGATATGCAACAAAGGAGCTTTGTCGCAATTCCGGAATGACGATTTCCTGAATGTCCCTGGCCCCAGCTGCCCACTCAAATGTCCTTTCCTCTCTCTCTTTCCACTGTACTTTCTCTCGCTCCCCTTCTGTTTCTCTCTAGCCTGTCCTCAGTTGAGGCTTTGATGTCATTCGGCTGTTGTTTTTGCCGTCTTTCGTTTGTTGTAATTCTTCCCATAAGCCTGCTCAGCTCGGGCTTATTTGTTTAGCCTTTTGATATGCTTACACATGTAAGACATGCACAGTGGAACGATTACTAGTGAATAACAATAAAAAAAAAAATATTTCAAAACATAACAAGTCCTGTTATCAATACCCACTGACCCCCGATAGATACCACTAGGTTACAGCACTATTTATGTTTCGAGTATCTAGCAAGGAAATCGCAAACAATTTTCAGTGTACCTTAAGATTAAAGCTTTGGTGCATGTTTAAGCCTGTATGAATTTTGCATAGAGCAAATCCTTCAGATTTTTGCAGTCCTTTGCACACAGTGCAACAAATAAGACGTTAAAACATGCAAATCTGATACACACACACACACACACATACATAAGAAAGGGAAAATTACAGAGAGAGTAGAGAGAGTAAGGAGTGTGTGAGCTGGATGGCTTAATTGAAACATATCAGCGTCAGTTGTTGTTACAATCTCCTTTCTCTCTCTTTCTGTCTGTCACGTGTGACATTCGCTTTTTGCCCGCCTTTACATGGTTCGGCTTTATTTATTAATGTTACGATTGTCTGTTTATCAAACTAACTAATTAGCTTGTTTATTTCGCCTCACGGCTTTCTCTCTCCCTTCCCCTTGTATCCCTCTCTCTCTTTTTTGCTGGTAATGAAAATTTGCAACAAAAAAAAGAAACAGCAGGAAAAAACGAAAATGAAACTTTTTTTTGTTGCCCATTGCCAATGCCAGTGTCATTGCAAAAAAAAAAAAAAAAAAA
>JAEIIJ010003720.1:0-13603 GCA_018904815.1 Drosophila ogumai
AGGAGTCATTTCCGACCCCATAAATCATATATATTCTTGATCAGCATTAACAGGCGAGTCTTTTTAGACATGTTTGAAAGAAAAAAAATTTTTTACATTTTTATTAAAATTTTATAAGTTAAAATTGACAAAAATTGTGATTTTTTAAAATTTTAAATTAAGTTTGCAGATTTATTAACCTACAAAAAACTAGCACAGGAATGCTTTCCGAAATGAATTTGATGCTTTTTTGACTTATTTATGGCGTTTTAAGCTTTGGGGTATCAAAGAAATATTCATATAAAATTATATTAAGGGTATAAGAGGCCCAAAAAGCCAGTGTTTGCTTAAAGTCGTATATATATTTCGAGTCGGCATTAAAATCTTAACTTATTGATATCAAAACATTTATATTTTATAATCAATTTTATATTTTTGGTCGATTGTAAATTCGGCCATACGTCAAGGGTACACAAACTTCGGTTTCCCGAAGCTAGATTTCTTTATTGTTTTTGTTTCTATTGCCAAACACACTTGTTACTTGGAGTCTCTCGAGTTTGTGATTAAAGCCGCTTGATTTTGATACGGCTAAATAAATAAATAAACACAGTCGAGTGGTGTAGAAAAATGTGTATGATGTTGTTACACTGGTCTTGAACAGCAAAGAGATTTTTGTGGTATCACTTCTTATAGAAAAAGGATATTCCTATGTATTTTGAAGAAAAGTAGTCATTATCTTATTTATTTTTGATTAGCAAAAACAAAAACCCCTTGAAAATAAGCTCATGGCTGGGCAAATATTTGCCATAACAATAAAAGTTTTGTGATTCATTTTCATATAGAATATTATTAAATCTCTTTACTCTGTGCAATGTTTAAGCAGTGATTTTATTTTTTATCAGTCGCGTGGCCTTAAAGTCGAGACTCATTTTCGAAAGAACAGAATCTGTAACGGAATTTCTCATACAGTGAATCATGCCAGTGATGAAATTGGTCCGATCTTTACAAACCAGTTCTGACTGCTTTATTCGTTTGGTGTTGTAAAAGCCTTAATTTCCCTATTAACATTTTTGTATTGCTTGGTTACTTTAATGTTTTAATTTGAAGAGTTCCTGGAACTCCTAAACAAAGATATTAAAGAGAGGATATTTGTGTCAAATAGAACTCCATTTTATTAGAACCATCTGCTACTGCAAGGGCATCTGATAGATAGTTTGAGCCAAAGCAATCTTATGGCCTGCGAGAGCCGTCTGACAGAACCGGCAAATGCCTTAAATGCCGCAGACGCCCACAGAACGATGGCAAGGTGCTGAGTGAGTGACTGCCACAGAGATATGGTCTCGTCGATAGCAGCCAGTGTTGTTTTTTTAGTTTTTAGCTTTGATTCCAAACGATTCCATGCGACTTGAGTCAGCGGTTGGCAGTGAAATCCAAGCCACAGCAAGCAGGTTGGTCTTCCAATGACTCCTCCTCCTCCTCCTCTCTGGCATTCGCATCCAGATCCACCTGTCTCCTCACCTGCCTGCCCCACCAGCTCCTCCTCGGCTCCTCTGACGTGTGTGTGTCATGCGGATGGCTGGCCAGCAGCAGAAACGTCAGCGACAGTCGCGTCGTCGTCGTCATTTGCTGCTTTTAGACAATGCTACAAGTTCCTACACCTACGACCTAGAATTTGCCGAATATGTCAACAGGTATATAGGCAGCCGCAAATCGTATAAACTACGCACGCACACATACCCGCTATATCTATGGGTCCGGTCTCTATATAACCAGCAATCTATATACGCTCGTATATAAGCGGGGGGCAACTTTTAGTATAAATAAAAAAGGGGGAATTCATTTAAATTTATCTATGTTATTTCTACTTTCTTGCTGCAGAATTCTCTTTCGATTTCAGTATTTATAATCTAGCGAGGTATTAAATCTATTGCAACATGTGTGAAAGCACTAATCCCACAGACCTGAGGAATAAACAGAATTTAGGAGGAAGAACAGCAGCAGCAGGGAAATGCAGCCTACGAAATCGAAAGTGTGTGAATATTCGAACTTACTTGAGAGAAGTTGCATTGGCGCCCACGGGTTCAAGAGAGCCTCTTCTGTGTGTAACATTGTCCTGTCATCCCTTTTCGCCACGTTTGCAGCATGCGCAGTGCGATTCTGGTGGCCAGAAAATGGGAAAATGGCTCTTGGCCAATACGGTGGTTCCATGGTGTAATGGTTAGCACTCTGGACTCTGAATCCAGCGATCCGAGTTCAAATCTCGGTGGAACCTGACTCGTAGGTCCTATTTTATCAGGCGTGCACAGGAAGCACTTTAAAGGTTTCACTTTTGTTTTTTATTCGGTTTTAAGTTTCCTTATACCTTAATTATTTTATTTCGGTTGGGTGGGGAAGACTAGAGGTCAAATTGGGGTATTTTAAACTAGTCCTTTATAGGAATTATATATTTAAAGCCATTATCCTAAGGCTTGGCTAAGAACAATAGCACCTAAACATCTCTGGACAAAATGATATAATTATTCCATGTATATACATATAATAAAACATAACATATAAATGTATGTACCCAAGATATCGCTAATCCGTTTCGTTTTTAGCGCCTGAATCTGTTCTAATAGACAAATTTATGAGACGCTACGCACACGCACCGCATCGAAAGCCATAAATTAGATCACAAAAAATGAGAAAAATATATATAAATGTATGTATATAAGTATCTCCACGAACAAATCGAGTGAGCCGCCCATAAGAACCGAGCCCCAAGATACAACCCACATCATTGGCAACATAAACAACCCATCAATAATATCCGATGTTGGTCAGTCGACCACCGAGCACCTCTAAAGTTCAGTTTCAGTTCAATTTGACTTTTGAGATTTTTTGCCGTCGACATGGTGGAGTGTGTAAATGCAAATTGTCATGTCACTTGGCCGCAGGGCTAATTTGAGCCAAGCACTTTCCTTAACAGAAACAACAATGAACCTCAAACAATTGCCCCGCTGTAATGTTTGATAAAAAACACTCGCGCGTGAAATCAAGCCAAATTTATGTCAAGGGGCCTGCATGACAACCAGCGGCACAGCGGCGGCAACAACAATACAAATTAAATAAAATTAGCGACTATTTTGCACGAAAATGAGGGGGGAGGCATTGGGAGATAAAGAAGGTGAAGGGGTTTACGGGAATATGGGAGACAAACGCTTGAGTAACTTTGCCCCAAAAGTTGATGGACGGCTAACTGAGCGCCCTACACATGCGCCTTGTTTGCCACCTCTCTCACTCACTCTATTTATTTTCCTCTATGTGGAAATCTTTGCTAAAGATTTTAGGTAGTTTATGGAAATTTAGAGATTAATATAATTTATAGAGAATCTGACTTTTAATTAAATGAAGACATATCGTGAGCTTGATATTTTTTGAAAATTTTCCAAACAATTGTCTTCATTTAATTTTACTAATGATCTATTTAATCCCATTTTTGCCAGTGCACTTGTACTGTCTCTTTCGTAGTTTGCGTGTGTGGGCGATGGCATAATGGGGTTTTCGAACGACATTGAACTCGAAAAAATCGAAAAGTGTCGGCGGAAGCCCAATGCAAACCAAGCTGTCTTTGACTTTGCTTTATATTCCCATTCGTTCATTATTGGGTGTGTGTGTGTGCTGCCCCCTATTTGTTTATGTTTTCCATTTAGCCTTTGCTTTTCCAGTTAATCAAAAAACAAATCCGAAATTGAGTTCTGCCAAATGCTGCCCAAAGTAACAACAATGGTGCATAGATCAATCGGAGCCCTTGCTAATTTTATGAATCTTTAATGATCTTTGCAGCCGACCGACGGGTAACCGAGATAATACAGAAAATCGCATTGGATTGCAAGCAAGCAAGCAGCAACTGAGTAAATAACAGCGCGGAAACAGTCGAAGCCACAGAATGGTGGACTACTATAAGGTCTTGGATGTGCCGCGCTCGGCCACCGACAGTGAAGTGAAGAAGGCGTAAGTACACAAATAAACCACGATCCGTCAGCAAAATTTCAAACATACATGCATGCTTCCAAGGAAGTCCTACTGACTGACATCCGGCTGAAAGCTGACCCAAGTCTTAATCGACTGAATTGTTATTTTTCGGGTGAATCCCCTTTGTTTTATTAGCGATTTCATGGGAATTGAAGTTAATTAAATTTCCTGCTTATCGAATTACGTATTAGTTTATGGTGGTCTTAAAGTACATACTTCTCTTTAATTGAGTAGGGAAAGCTTTTATGCAGTCCTTAATCATTATTATATATTCACTTATCCTATTAAATAATCTATATACCCAACAGCTACAGAAAATTGGCTCTGAAATGGCATCCAGACAAGAATCCCGACAACTTGGAGGAGGCCAACAAACGGTTCCGCGAGCTGTCCGAGGCCTACGAAGTCCTGTCCGATGGTAAGTGCCAGAGTTCCTGCAGAAGTAAGGTTTACTTCCGATTCCATTAGGAAAGAGGGTTAAAGGGGTCACGACGTGGCTATCCGTAATCCAATGACCCTACCAATGCTAAGTCTCTATTGTGTGTGTGTGTTTAGCACGTAAGCGCAGGATCTACGACTCTCGTGCCACGCTGCACAAGTCCTCGGCCAGCAGCAACAGCAGCAGCTCCTACTCCCGCTATCGCACTGGTGGCAGCAATGGAACCTCGGCCTATGGCCGTGACTACGACTACGACTACTATCCGAGCTCTGGCTACGGATCGGGGTCCGGCAGGCGGTCCGGCAATCGCTATCAGGCCTTCACCTTCCGCAACCTATTCGAGGGCACGCCGTTTCACAAGCTGTTTGGTAAAGCCAGAAGCAGAAGCGTTGCAATTGTTCTTTTTGGTTACTTTTGTTTTTTGCTGACTGACTGACAACGTCCTGGCGCACGGAATTTTGTTGTTTGTTTCTTTCTGTTTTTTGCAACTAAATGCTGTTCCACTGGCTACATGTTAGGCCTAAGCTAACTCCCCAGCAGCTCGAGTGTTTTTTTACTAATCTAAACGGATGACATTGCTGGCCCATCAACTAATACTTGGTATGCTTTCTGTTCCACAGAGAAGAAGCGTCGCATCTACGATGAGTACGGCAAGGATGGACTGAGTGATCGTGGCCAGAGCCGCTCGCATACCCGCCATCACTACAACACTCACGACTTTGATGACTTTGATATTATGGGCGGCTTTCCGTTTGTATTCCGACCGCCTGAAGAAGTGTTCCGTGAGTTCTTTGGCGTGAACTCGCCCTTCGCCGACTTTTTCAATGGTAAGAAGACTCATATAAACCAAGATCGTTGGGTAACATAACTAATCCTGTCCTTCCAGATGCCAATGGATACTCAAATGGCGGCACGACGAGCGGTTCGAGCAGCAGTCGACGCAATGGCGGCAGCTCGGGAGCTTCTCGCCACCACCATCACCATCATCAGCACAAATTGGCCAGCCCCTTTGCCGTCCATTCACATTCACCCATGCTCAACTACTCGATGATGGACTTCTTTATGCCCACCAGCGGCTTCACCTCGTTCTCATCGATGTCGAGTAGCAGAAGTGATGGCAGAAGTGATGTCACCCACGTCTCCAGTGGCCCCAGCACCGGGGTCAAGCGCACCTCCACCTCGACGGTGTTTGTCAATGGCAAAAAACTGATGACCAAGCGGTAAGAAAAGGAGAAGCCCCTTCCCTTACAGAAACTGATCGTTAAATGGTTTCCTATTTTACCTTGCAGGGTCCTCGAAAATGGCAAGGAAACTGTCTTTTCATATGAAAATGATGTCCTTAAATCCAAGACTGTGAACGGAGTTTCCCAAAAGCTCTCTTCAATAGCTAATTAATAAGGCAAAACAAACACACGTATATCAACAAAGAAAAAGTCATAAATGTGTAAAGGCAGAAGAACATTATTAACGAAACCAAGAAGATGAAGTGGGATTCTTGAAATGCTTCGATACATTACGATACGTTTAACCATTTTGTTCTACATTAGAATCTAGTTACTTTTAATTGGAACGAAGAAGCAGCAGTAGCAACAGCGGGGGCATCGTCGAGGAGCAGCAGCCAAGCCAGGAGGACCAAGCCAGAGCCCATCATCAATAGCAGAAGCAAAACCAACCATGATAATGATATAATCAAGGAACCAAGCATAGAAAGTGAACATTAGATACCAAAATTCACAGCCACGAATTCTTTATACGCAACCCTATTTCGAACACCCTGAAGCCACACAGTTTAAATTCTTTGTTTGCAAACTAGTTTCAAATATAATAATACTAAAGATGCGCTGGAATGCAAGGCGGATAAATGCTGAAGCGCTTAAGCTTAATTTAATTTCTAAGTTATAGTTCTGTTAGGGCGGCTCGGAGCGAGTGCGGTGTGTATATCTTTTTTGGGGGGACACTTATGTATTCTTCGTGTATGTATGTATATGATGTAGCTATCTACCGAGTTAGTTAGTCGCTTAAGTTGCCACAATACTTACTAGGAAATCGAAAACTGAGAAGCGAAGGAAGTCCGCAACCAGAAATTAATTGAATTGCTTTTTTGTACATTGTAGAGAATATGAAAGGGAACTACTACAGCCTGCAACAGCATATAACATATGACATTTAATGTTTATAAATATATATCGTAACCTAAACTTTGTATTAATTTAATGCCGTGTATCCTAGCGTTTAGTCGTTTTTTAAATGCTTAAGACTATTCTCACATAACCTGCAGCAAGTAAACGAATTCGAGGAGAAAGCAAACAAAAATTAATCTAACATAATCGCCCATAATTTAAAATACATTGTTTAGTAGCGCCTCCATAAAATACAAATAAAAAAGAAACAACAAAACAAAATACAAAATAAAAAAACAAGAAAATTTAAATACAAAACAAAAGTGAAATAATTAATAAAAGTGTTTATACTTTTTGGGTTTTTGGAGGGGTTCCGAATTATATAATGTAAAAGTACGCTTTGCGTTGCCTGCAAGGCCTTACAACAGTTTATAATTAAGTATGACTCACTGCCTAAGCGAACTTTAATCTAGTTTAACTAAAGCTGATTATGAATCAGTGATGCATCGCTTTGGGTTAATATGTGCGTAATAATTAAATAATTTAAAAGAAAAAACTGTTTCATTAAATGCAGATTTAAACATCAATTTACCATAAAAGACTTCAATCAATAAACATTTTTCAAAAACCCGCCGTGGATCGTCAGCTGTAATGCTAGGGGACTGCCACCTCACTATTGCTGGAGCCCTGGGACTGCCCAACTGGCGATGATCAGTGCCACAACAGCGAACGGCCACACTGCACGCGCAGTAAACCCAAAAGATATCTCGGAATTAACAAAAACTCCAGAATTTCAAACAAATGGGCCAACAATGAGTCGCGATTCTGATCCCATGAAGTGGTACCACGGCAGCCTGTCCCGCGAGGCAGCCGACGATCTGCTCAAGCAAGGCAAGTACTAGGATTAGGTGCTGTTTTTGCAGCATATCCCCCATATGTGGGCGTGGTGGAGGGAGCGAGGCCTAATGAATTGTAATTGCTTGTGGCAATAATCAACAGGTTACGAGGACGGAACGTTCCTGGTCCGGGAGAGCAGCACGGCGGCTGGTGACTTTGTGCTGAGCCTACTGTGCCAGGAGGAGGTGTGCCACTACCAGGTGCGGCGACACGGCGGGGAGGATGCCTTCTTCTCCATCGACGACAAGGTGCAGACAAAGATCCTGCATGGCCTGGACACGCTGGTCGACTACTACCAACAGGCGGCCAATGGGCTGCCCACCAAGCTGACAGTGCCTTTAATACGGGACCCGCCCCCGCACAACACCCGCAGCCATGGAGTGACCAATCTGCTGCACCGTGCCACCGCCAAGAACGAGAGCAAGGTGGTCTTTGAGCTGCTCAAGTGCGGCTACCGAAACTTTGATGCCAAGAACCAGGATGGCCAGACGGCCTTGCATTTGGCGGCCCTCTACTCGGACGAGGACATCCTGAAGCACCTGCTCAATGCCAAGGTCCAAGTCAATAGCTCCGACTCCTTTGGCTGCCAGCCCCTGCACGTGAGTCATCCTCTACTCAAGTCTGTGGAATACGTTTGTTATAATCTCTTTCCCCTTTAGTACGCAGCTCGCTCCAAGCCGACCAGCTTTATACGCACCCTTATCGCCGCTCAGGCCAATGTCCAGGGCAGGAATATAGAGAACGGCTATGTGCCGCTGCATGAGGCAGCCAAGCATGGCAACCTGGAGGCTGTGCAGGAGCTGCTATTAGCCGAAGCTCCGCCGCTGCCGAGGACTAGCTCGGGTGAATTCCCCTTTGATCTGGCCAAGGAGGCGGGCCAAACTTCAGTGGAAGAGTTCCTGATGAACTACAAGCTTCCACCGGCAAGTACCACCAGGGAGCAGTGGTACCACGGCACTCTGACCCGAGACGAGGCCGTGGCCATTCTCAAGAAGCATGCCCAGGAGCTGCTGGTGAGTCAACCCCAGCTGGACACCTCTGGCTGCTTCTTGGTTCGCTACTCTGAGTCACCAGCGGCCTCCGGATTGGTTTTAACCCTGCTCAGCAGCGACCAAATGGTCAAGAACTTTCGTATCTCGCAGGCAGATCTCTACCAGAACGGTGTCAAGTTGCAGTCCGGAGGGGTGAGTAATCGTACAGGAGAAACCTCGATGGAAGGTAATAAACACTACCTCCTTTGCAGTCCAAGTTTCTGTACATCGATGATGGTCCCTATTGGCCCAGCCTGGAGCATTTGATATCCCACTTCATGCGTTTCTCCTACGGACTGCCAGTGAGCCTGAAGTTCCCTGTGCCGCCGCAGCCCAAGCCGGAGGTGCCCTCGTTCGCCACCATACCACGTTCCTCGGTAAAGCCGAGAACCACACCCCCAGCAACGCCACCAACGCCCGTGTCTCCCCATGCCCATTCCCCCCATCATCATGGTCATCCCCATGTCCCGGCCCTGACCATAGCGAAGAAGAAGCAAAAGGAGAACAGCAGCTCCATGTTCAACACCCTGCGCCTGACCAGCCCCAAGAAGGCGCTCTTCGACATGAACAGCCTGCGCAAGAGCAAGTCCAAGGGCAAGCGTAGCGAGTCCGAGAGCAGTGTGAGCGGATCTCTGGCCAGGACGGAGCAAGAGCTGCAGGCAGCTGCTCCCATGCTGAAGAGCTTATCCTTTTCCACGGAATTCTCCACTTTCAATGCGGACGGGGGCCTCGTAGTGGCTCCGGCCAGCGGGGAGTTGTACAACGTGCCCAGGAACAACACTCCCATCGAGATGGACCTGCCGCCTATTGCCCAAAAGACTGAAGCCGAAGTTGAGTATTTCACCAAGAGCGATGTCGCCATTGAGCGTGAACGCGCGGTCCAGGGTGGTGGCGTCAATGGGTATCAGCCCACAGTGGACGTACTCTCGGTTTGGGATCAGCAGATGATCAAACCGCCAGCTGCAGCGCGGCTCAACTCGCTGATTTCCACAGGCTCCACGGAGAGTGAGATGGCCAGTTACCTGCAGCGAAAGTGTAGTGGTACCCCGACCACGCCCACATCCAGCGCCTTGGAGGCGGCCAAGCTGAGGTTCTTCATCGAACCAGAGAATCTGGTCTTGGAGAGCGAGATTGGGCACGGCGAGTTTGGGTCTGTGCACAGCGGTTGGCTGGTGAGGAAGAGCGCTGCTTCGGGCGAGGAGACACGTGTGGAGGTGGCCATAAAGATGCTCAGCGACGAGCACAGCAACAAGCAGGAGTTCCTGCGCGAGGCCTCCGTGATGATGCGGCTGGAGCACAAGTGCATTGTGCGTCTGATAGGCATCTCCAAGGGCGAGATGCTGATGATGGTGCAAGAGTTGGCTCCGCTGGGCTCTATGCTGCAGTATATCCTGGATCATGGTGCCGAAATCAGCGCCAATTCGGAGC
This sequence comes from Drosophila ogumai, assembly GCA_018904815.1. Lineage (NCBI taxonomy): Eukaryota > Metazoa > Arthropoda > Insecta > Diptera > Drosophilidae > Drosophila > Drosophila ogumai. The sequence continues at coordinate 9,909 of JAEIIJ010003720.1, forward strand.
TTAAAGTCTGGGCATCCCAGGTGGCCTGTGGTGAGTCCAAAGAAGAGAAGATCTAAACAAAGATTTTTTAACGTTTAACACCTTTCAACGACAGGCATGCACTATCTGGAATCTCAGCATTTTGTGCACCGGGACTTGGCCGCCAGGAACATACTGCTGACTGCCCGGCAGCAGGCCAAGATCAGTGACTTTGGCATGTCGCGATCACTGAGACCCGGCAGCACCGAGTACCAATTCACCCAAGGCGGCCGCTGGCCCATCCGCTGGTATGCCCCGGAAAGCTTTAACCTGGGCATCTTCTCGCACGCCAGCGATGTGTGGTCTTTCGGCGTGACCATTTGGGAGATGTTTGCGCTTGGAGCTCCGCCCTATGGGGAAATATCCAATGTGGATGCCATCAAGCTGGTGGACAGTGGCGAGCGACTGCCGCAGCCGAGTCTGTGCCCAGCCTACATCTATGCGGTGATGCAGAACTGCTGGAAGGAGCGGCCGAAAGATAGGCCCACCTTTGCCTATCTCATGGAGTTCTTTGCCCGCGATCCAGACTACCAGAACCTGCCGGAATTAGTGCAAACGGTTCACATCTAAGCTTGTCTGTTGTCCGTTTCCCCGAGTGCAATTATCACGTTTAGAATGGCTCTGTTCTATTCCGATTTGTGTCGTATTAAAGGGACTCGCAGATCACACTTGTTATGTATACCCCGTGTCCTAGTATTCAGCGAGTCCCTCCAATCATTTTTTTAGTCTGTAATCTACTTTATATACAAATTTGTGTCAAAAGCCAACAAGTGTGCCTTAAATCGAGTTAATTTTGTATTCGTGTTTTACAAATCCGTTTTGTTTTTATTATTGGTTAATCGAAGTAAAAATCAAACTCTCTTTTTTAAACGACCCTCTTTCTACGCTCGTGTTTGTAAAATTTAAAAATGTTTCAACATTTTATTGCAGTTCTTTTTATACAAAACGGGTTAACAAAAGTATATATGGTGGTTGTTTAATACGCTTAAATACTATATTAGTAATATGGTTTCTTGGAAGGAAGGACTACGTCTATGTTAGCAAAACTACATAAGGGATATAGATTTTCTTTTTTTTTTAAGCTTTTCTTTGAGCTAACACAACAGTAACAATCAAGCCGTGCCATTAATGGCCTGCTTCACATTCGAAGCGTTGACGAGCTTCAAGGCGCCCAGGATTCCATTGAGGTTCTCCTCGTTGTAGGGCTTGCCCTGGAGGGGAGTCACCACCGGTACAAGCTGCTCGCTTTGCGGCAACTGCAAGCCGATCTCCTTCATCAGTCCCTAAAAGCCAAGACATTGATTATATAATTCAAGCAAGCTGAAGCCTTGGAACTTACGCCCTCCACTTCCACGCTCAGCTTCAGCTTCATGTCCTCGTCATGACCCTTCACCTCCAGATCCTTCTCCACCGTGAAGCTGGGCGTCTTGCCAATGACCCAATCCCAGGAGCTATAGTTCGCGCGCAGCTCCTCAATGCCGGGGAACCACTTCTCGGTGGGATTGATGAGCTGAAAGCCACGCTGCTTCATGGTCTGGGCACTGCCGCCATCCTCCAGAGTGGTGGCCGCCGTCCTCAGATACTCGTAACCGACGGCAGAGCGCAGCTGAGCCACATTCACCGTGCGGTTCACATCCACCAGGTTCCGAATGGGCGACGGCACCGAGGCAGTGGCCCGACTTATATAGTTGGCCTTCTCCCGCACCAGAGACTCGCCCAAATGCAGCTTGTTGGCACTGGCCAGGATGGTGCAGTGGTGGTACGAGTTCGGTTGCCCCAACTTGGCGGCGGTTCCGGAAATCTGTAAACGAGACCAAGGGCGAAACTCGGTTAAACAAAGACCAGATGCGCAGCGGACAGCTGCTATTTTAGTGGACTGACGCCAGCAAAAAGGTCGCCTGATCCCTCACTGATAACAGCCAGTCAATCGCACTTTCCCGCCGTCCCTCCAGCTCACCTTCTTGTTCATCACAACAATGTCGTCGCGCTCATTGATCTCCGCCTTGATGGCCCACTCCCGGAACAAGGCCCTGGTCACGATGTTCAGGTTGTACTTGCGATCGTATCGCTCTCTCGGCGAGAAGAACGTGCAGTTGAGGTTCCCCAGATCGTGGTATACTGCTCCGCCGCCGCTGTTGCGTCGGGCCAGCGTTATGCCGCGCTCCACCAACCGGGAGACATTGGCCTCGGTGAAGGGATTCTGGTGACGGCCGATTACCACGCACGGATCGTTGGCCCACAGCAGCAGGACATGATGATGGCTAAAGTCAAAGTTCTTGTACAGCCAATCCTCCAGGGCCAGGTTGGTGAAGACATCGCTGGACTGTGAGATAAACACGGACTTCTTGATCTCGGAATCGGGCACCACGGGCGGCGGCTGGCGTTTGTTCTGGGCCTTCTTTGTCTCCTGCTTGGCAACAGCCGGTGCTGGTGGCTGTCCGCTACCCTCGGTGGAGGCGAGGCGCGTGACCTGGCCGCCGGACGAGAGCAGCAGCCGCAGCTGGCTGGAATTGCGACGCAAGAGCACGCTCATCTTGGATTGCTCTCACAAGGAAGTGAAGGTGTGTGCGTTGGGTCTGTTGCCAGGTGCTGGTGAGCTCCGACGAGAGCGGCGCAATGCACTTGCAAGCGAAACAAGGTCAACGGTGTGTCGGTCGGCAAAAGCTCTTGATGGGACGGGTTTATGGCCAGCTGATGATGTTCTTGCTGTCTGTCTGTGCGCTCTTCTTTAGGTTATGTGTTGTGTGGGGTCTACTTATCTTCTACGTTATTCGTTTTGGTTTAGATGGCTTTGGTCGGTCTGGGCGTGGACTTTAGACTGCGGGCTCGCTGATGCGCGTTGTGTTTGCAGCCACGGAGCTGTTCGAGATGAGGTATTCGTGCAGGGCGGGCGTCTGGTGCAGCCACTTCCAGGTTTGGTGCAGACCACAGACACGTTTGCGGAGACCCAGACAGTCCTTGTTGACGCAGTTCTCTTGCATACTACGACGAATCACACCCATCCAGGTGGGGGGGACGAAGCCGATCCGGTTGGGGGGGAGGTGGGCGGCTAGAAACCCTGTGTTCCCGACCCAAAAAACGCCAAAGGGATTTCGCTTTCAGCTGACTCGGAAATTTTCCACTCTTTGTTCGCGACGAAGCACGCGGACGGGCGGGGGGTCGATCGCTGGCGGGCGGCGGCGGCGGGGCTGGAGCACAAACAAATAAGCGGAGACGTTCGTTCGCGTGTGGGAAAAGCACGTCCGTTTCACTTCGAGCAAGAAGAAAATTTGAGTTTTTATATTTCGCCTTTGTATGACCAGGGCTGCATTTCAGTAAAAGCTTTTGCTAGCTTGCCAGTCAGATTTGGATTTTTAATAGCTAAAACAGTGGATAACGGGCTTTTGCTAAAATCTAAAATTTGATCTATTTTTTAATTTAATTTAATTTAAATATTTTTTTTTTAAATTTTAAAAATAGTTGGACATTAAAAAAAAGAGGCACACCTAGCGGAGATCTCGTAATCGTAGCGTCTGGCAACGCCACATGTGTGAGACCGGGGTCTCGCGTTGCCATGCTTTTTGACGAACGTGGACATTCACACAGAAGCGGCTAATATAATTTTAAATGAAAACAACATAGAGCTGGAAAATAATCGATGTTTCCCTGCATCGATGTTTCGATGTTTTTCAGAAAAA
>JAEIIJ010003721.1:0-32998 GCA_018904815.1 Drosophila ogumai
CGTTCTCTTGTGATGCAATCGCTAACATATTTTGTCCCCATTTTTATATATATAGATTATAGAAAAGCTGCTCTGATTCGTATCTTAATTTGTGCACTTAGTATGCTTACTTTTATGGGTATCTCTTAATAGGAAAAGTCGTAAAAAATGAATAATGGAGAATAAACACTTGGAAAAACTAGCTAAACATTATATTAATAAAACTTAACTGACTATGTAGCCTTCAAAAATCGATTAAAAGATTACAAATATTTTTTAAATAATTTATTTCTAAGCAAAATCAGAGGAAAGGAATTCCTTGTACCTAAGAATGAGTCATGCTCTGATAAGGAATTTTAAATTCCAATGAAACTGAAAGCTAAAAATGAAACAAACACCACAAATAACATCACGTCTCAAAAAAGAATTACTCAAATTGCGACAAGCTTACCGAATTATATTTTCCTAATCTAAAAAGGCTTTTTTCGACTTGCGAATCATCAAGTGCTGTCTACATATGTACATATGTGCGTGCACTTACATCATTCTTTTCCCAGCTTCGAGCAGCTTGTTCAACAATCTGCCCAGACCACTTAATGGTATCATTAGGCGCAAAAAACAAACAGCTCTACAAATTGAACAATCCCCCCAAGAGGAATTTGATTTTGTAGCATTAACATACGAAATTCCTGCCGATTCTGGGCCGCCTCTCTTTCCTGCCTCCCTTGGCTGTTCCATGTTCCTCACTATGTGCTCCCTGACATAATGAGGCAGCGTTTATGCAGTTCACAGACGGAAAGCCGCCAGCACGTGCAGCATGGACCGCGTAGCGCACCGTGTGGCCAATGTCAGAGGCGACCCCTTCAGTCTCGCATGAGGTGCCGCTTTTCTATATACAGCAGAGGTTGAAAATATATTTAAAAAAAATTATATTTATAAAAATATGCATATTGAAAGATCATAAAAATCGTTGAAAATATTAGGAATAGCATTAAGCTATTTGAAAATCAAATATATTTTTTTGAAGTTGCTATTGGCCGCAACTCAAGATCACAATTCTATATAAATATATTTCTTATTTTCTTTTAAGCCACAAGAAATGTTTCGAGTTAAATTTTCCGACAGCGAATCGTGATGCTGTTCCTGCAACCACTCAATTACACCGCCAAGCATATCCAGTTTCCAGTTCCCAGTGCTTCTGCTCTGACCTCGCCTGTGGCTAGAGGCACACGCAATTGTCTGGCTCTGGCTCCCGGGGAGGCACAGGGCCAGAATAATACTTGTTCTCCGGCTGTTTGCTTAGAATGGGACGCACGTACGGCCGATTATTGGGACCTAGCCGGCAAACTTGGGCGTGGACGGAGCGCGGTTCATGTAAATGCCCACGAAAGTGTCGAAAGCGGAGTCATAATAAATAAAACGCTTTGGCCTGGCCCAAATCAAATCAAAGTTTCGTACATTTCACTTATGAATTTATGAGTCATTATGATTTTCCGCTTTGTATCCGCCGGTCATTTTCCGCCCGTACCATATGCAATTCCTAAAACCAATAAGCAATAAAAATTTATTCAAACTAGCGGCAGAAGCAGCAGCAGCAGCAACAGCTGCGTGTGCCGGCAAAAATTCCCCACTTTTTGTTTTAAATAAAAAAAAAATGTTCGTCTCTGAGTGGTGAGTGTCGTAAAAAAGCTGCGCACATCAAATCCAAAAGTCGTCAGAGCGTTGCACATTTAAAGGCGGTATGACGAAGACCGCCGAAGAAGAGCCAATGAAGGGAAACCCCCAGAGTTCGGTAGGAGACACAAAAAGTGTGGAAAATTCTAATAAAATTTTATTTTCAATAGTAAATCGGCTCAATGTGACTGGGGGGCATATGAAAGGGCTCTCCCGGTCGCAGACGGCCAGCCCAAGAGCCCACGGAAAACTGTGCCACTATGTCATCCGAGCGAGGGACCAGAGACGAGAGACCAGAGACCAAAGACCCATCTTGCCCTGAAAGCAAAAGAGGCGGCAGAACCAGCACCGGCAACTGTCACGAAGACAGCCGCAGACTGGGAGTACCCTAACTGAAGGTAAGCAAGAATATCTTGAAGATCTTGTTCATTTTCATATGAGAAAAGTTACTTATTACCTTTATTATCTTCAAATTAAATTCAAAAGAATATATTTAACATTAAATAAATATACAAATAAATAAAGTACCTTCTCAACCAAGAGTATTCACTATTCGACTTGCCATGTAAAACTGTTTTAAAGGGCGCTGTTCGGTTCGTCGCGTACTTTTTGTCGCCGGCTCTGCGCCCCTAAGTGAACTATTAGCTCTGTTGATTTTATGTTTTCCAATTTGTTTTGTGATGTACTTGCCGTGGGGATGGGTTGTATGTATTGTATTTCTGCGTGTAGTAGGTTCATACCGGGAGGGATGCCAAAGAGTTGGCTGTCAGCTGGCGTGTCGCCTGCCGACGTTTATTGGCCTTGGCTTATTTGTTACGCCTCCCAGAGACCCGCCCTTTGCAATTCCCTTTGTTTGATTTAAAGGATTTGCATGCCAAATTTGACTTTATTTATTTTTAAGGTTAACACGTACGCTCGCATCAACACGTTTGGCAATGTGATTGGGTCGAATGTTTAACATTTTAAGTGGCTGCATTTAAGGTGGGAAATATTTTACAAAGAGCTTTGCATAAATAAGGCGAGAATGCATCGAAATACAAGTTGCCAATCCACAAAGTCACTTAAGCCGAGACCAAACCAACTGTTGCACGTTAGAGTTTTGTGGATGGCTTGAATGGCTAAGGCGATAAAAGCCCAAGGCGTAATCTGATACTGGCCAGCTGACAGAGTGGGATTTGGTTGCCAAGGCATAATCATTATAAATGGATGATCGAGACCCACATTCAGGCCAAGAAATGGGAATGCCTCAATGCCTCAATGAAAGGAACCAGAGAGAGGAGAGAATGCAAGATGAGCCGAGTTAATTATATAATAACTACATTGTTGTCAGGGCATCCAATTACTGCCTTTGAGACAGTAGCAAATTGATTGAATAAGTCAGGTATTATAAGAATAATATATACAATCATAAATTGTGATCATTTATTATGAAATAATACAAGTTTTTCCATTAAAACTAGAACTACTTTTTACAAATATAATTAAAAACGAAAAAGAACGAATGAGTTCTGTTCTATTCATATTATTCACAGGTGCAATATCCGCTATCTTTTATACAAAGCACTTTGAACTTGAGTTTTTGAGTTTTCCCAGGAATTTCCCAAATATTTATTTATCCCACATTTCTCACTGGGGTCATTGAAACATCAAGGGGGAAAGTGGCAAAAATATATCACTTATTTGACTGACAGCATCAGTGGAAACAATGCGAATAATTTTCCCAGGTTATTTACGGAATTTTATATATGAAATATGAATATATAAGAATGGCCATAAATACAAAAATCCATTGTTGAGGGATTATTATGTAGATTCTGGTGTCATAAATGGGCAATGGAAATATTCTTTACTTTTACTACTCCTTGTGGTTGGTCCCCAGGGAGGCATCATCGCCGTGTTTAGTATTCGGGTTAATTCCCTTGATAATGATGTAGGCAAATGGCAACATAAAAACGGAATCGCCAGACAGAAAAAACAAGGCAAGAAAAAAGCCAAAACAAAAATTATAAATAACCAGAAATGACACCGTATGATCGCGATCTCGATTTGAATTCTCATTTTGTTTGTGACCCCGATTGGGCCCAAGTACGTGGCTAAGTTGCCGTTGCAGTTGCCAGTTTACTTGGGGAGAAAAACAGAAGCTAAAACGGCCACTGTAAATTATGCTTCCCTTTTCATCAAAACACTGAAATAACAATTATAGGTTTCAAATTTAAAAAAGGTTACAAATATTTGGCATTAAATAAAGACTCTTTTGATAATCAAACTTCATCCAAATTTATCTCATTACAAGTAAATATTTTTCATAATACTAATCCAAATAGAATAGATATTTTTCCTCCGTGTAATAGACCAGCTGCCTGGCAGCGATTTAAATAATCTCTAAGCGACGAGTGCTACTCATATTGCACTTAGCTGGAAGGCCTCCGCCATGTGCAACATGTTGTCGCAATCCCCAAAAACCAAGGCGCGGACAGCGAAAAAGTTCAATGAAATGTGCATCATCAGAGGGAGATTGGGGTCCACACTCTGCGGACTGGATATGGAAATGCAAATAGGGGGACTCGGAATCGGAATCGAAATCGGATGAGGAGATCTCCTCCAGATCTGAGGCTGCGGCCGTGCGTGTCCCATCGAACTTGATGAATGGGGTGTGCCAAGACATCAGCGTGTTCGTTATTGCTGTCATTATAATGCTTTGCATTTATTTATAGCCTCTTCTCGCTTATCTCGCATGCAATATGTGTGTTTGTTATTTTTTATTTCTTCGGACATCTTTTAGCCAGTTGAAAGTGGCAGCAAAAATTGATCAATGATCCCCGGCAACGCACAAAAACCCAAATAGGTAGTTGAACTCTTGATTTCGCCACGGGATTCAAGGTTGGCTGGGTGGCCTCCGTATTTCACGGAGTCTGGAATCGCCAAGTCTTGGGCAGGGGAAACCGACTGTTCCCTGGATGTTTTCTTTTTTTTTCTTGGCTATATCTCCGCTCCTGGCAGTTGGCCAGCCACGCAATGCAAAAGTGTAACTCGAAATGGAGCAAAAGTTCATAAAAATTGTGGCCACCAGTCGCTGCAATATGTGAGGCGGCCAATGAAGAATTAAAAAAGGAAAACACATTATTAATTTTGTTTTCCATGGAAATTTTGATGGTATGCAAATAGAGACAAGTCGCCAAAATTATAACTAAAAATAAACAATATTTTTAGAAAATCTGGAGATGATTTTGCTTTGGAGTTGTTTGCTTAATTTTTTAAGAATTTCAATATAAATCTCTAAAACTTTTTAAATATTTTATTTTTTTATACATTTTACCAGCATTGATTCGTTTTCTATAATATATAATTACTTTTCAAAATAGGACAATTATTATTTGATATTTTTCTGGTTATTAAAGTAATTTATGGTTCATAAATTCAACCTAATTGCTTTCTTAAAATAAACGTTGACAATAAGTTCTGGATTTTTCATGTTCAAAATCCCTTTAAAAGTTTTTTCAATATTTGTTAAAAATTGATTTCGAAAATATATTTCGAGATTGCAATCTCCCTTTTATTATTACCAAAATTTATAAATAGAGATATAACCGAGAAATAACTTTTTTACAACCCCAAAAAAATTCACTTCGCTTTAAAAATAGCATTAAATTTCACACTTCCCCAGACGACAGCTGCCTGGGAGACAATAATGTGTCCATCCGTCCGCCTGTCTGTCCGACCAATTGTTATGGAATTATTCGACTAGCCTGACCTTGTGGCAACAGATGTAGGGCCAACTGCATGGACCCATAAAAGACCTATAAACATTTCGGTTTATTTCCAATTTGTCTTCTTTGTTGTTATTGCTTATTTTCGCATAAAATTAAAATGTTGGCGGGAAATATTTTATATGTACGAATGAGTACATGTGAATTTATATTTTTTCCAGCGAAAATAAAACCAGGAATTATGCTTTGTTGCGATGAAGAGGGAAGGGGAAGATTTCAAGCGGTCCGCAACATTCATCATGTGTTTAAGCGCAGTCTAGTTTTGTGGCCTAGGCCTGGCTGGCGTATGCGTAATGCGGCCACTGATATGAACTGGGAAAGCGTATTTATGGCCTGCCTTTGGCCAAAAGCCTGTTATCAGCTTGGCAGCAGAAATATACGGCGTATCTGTGAGTTAAAGCCTGGAATTAAAGCCAACCGAAACCCATTTGATGGGAGTTGATTGGCAATCAATGAGTGCGCCGCCTGTCACCAGATAAACACAAAAAATCTATTAACTCAGAGTCAAAGTCCTGGCCAAAAGAAATCTAATATCCATTTGGCGGCGATGTGACTCCTCGAGGCGCTATCTCCTTGCCTGGACACGCACACGAGGGGCATCCTTGTGTTAATAATCAATGTGAGTGAGAGGATGGCTGGCAGGGTGGCTGGGTGGCTGGGTGGTCGACTCCTTGAGAGGTTAAGTAGCGACTCGTCGTCGAGTGGCACTTGACTGCCAAAAGCAGGAAACGGAAGCCACGACACGATAGATGTCGATAAGTCACATACTCCTGCCTGGCTAAAGGCGCATTACGCATACGTGGCTATTAGTCAAAGGTTTCTCTTCCTCGCCTAATTGAAGCGAGTGCCATGAATACTCCCGCCGACAACGACGAAGACGACGACGACTAAGTGACCCCCATCCTCTGTCCCCCAGTCGACGTGCCCCTGCCAGAGATAATGAAATGAAGTAATAAATAAATATATTAACATGCACACACGTCTCGCGTATTTAGTTCATTGTCGCTGGCTATACGTACGAAAAATATAACAATATGTCAGTCTATACATAGCTGGCTGGAATATTCTGCATAGCAGCAAAACAACACATTATAATGTAATCTGTTAGTTGAGAATTTATGGGACAGCTGCGTCATCAAAGAGATGTCTTCCTCCTCGCGTTGATTCGCCAATGCATAAAATATTTTGGAAGCCTCCATATAAAATGTGAATTTATGAGGAGCACGCGACGAACAGGTTCATCGCTAGAAATTACTAAAAATAAACTCTAGAGCGATATCAAAAAATAGAATTTCTGATCTAATTGAAAATATAAATCTGCATGTCAAAACGCTATATAGGATGACACGCTCATTGAATCCATCAACGCATTACGCAATCTGATTAATCCTCACAAGCATCTTAATGCACTGGGTATATAGACGAGTTTACTGGCGCCTTGAAAGGCTGAGTAAAAACATTAATGACCTGCCAAGCCATTCAATAACAAATTGATACTACAAAAGACCCGATGAAAGAGGCAATCTTCAGGTTTACCTTCTAAAGATTCTACAGATTCAATTAATGATAACCAAATTGAAATGTTCGTCCAAACAGAAATCGTGACAAAGTTTTAGACAAGACTGATAGACAGAACCCCCTCCATATTTCATATTTCTTATTGCTTCAGATATCAGAAAAAATTCCTACACCAGCACGTGGGTAGTGGAAATACCAAGTATATAGTTTATGTTTGTTTATATTCGCATTTAATTCATTTAGAAATTCAAATTCGCGATCGTGTCTGGGAGCTAACATCATTAGGCGGAGAACTAGTTTGCACACTAGAATTTATATTTTAAGTAATTGCATTCGAAACTCCCGATCGCAAGCAAATTTAGTCGTAATATGTAAAGTAATTCCCATTACGTCAAATTGATGTCTACTGAATGAGTATGCATGAATTTCAATTTCCAAAGTTTGCATAAATTGGCGAATGAGAAGTTGAAAAAAGATCAGTAAGTGGAGGACAACCACAATCCGATCCAAACCAGACTCCAACTCTAACCGATCAGATCGGAGATAAAGCGCATTCAAGATTTATGACTAATTACACGGAGGGAAATTACAAAAGATTTTTAATAAAAAAATAAATTGTTTTGTGAAATTGAAAAGTTGATTTTATTTAGAAGATGAAAATTAGAAATTATATCGGGCCAAAAAAAAAGAACAACTTAAACAATTACTTTCGTATATTTTTCAATGATTAATAATATCATTTTATATATTTAACAAATTTTAAATAATATTTTATATTTTATTTTAAATAATTTTTTATTGTTGAAATATTTTTCAGATATTTTATATCAAACTTTTACGCTTGATATGCAAAATTTTAATATTTTGCTAAATAAAACTTCTCTGATTTAATTTTTTCACTTTACCACTAAACCAATTAGCATACTATTTCTTGTACAGCCTTACCATTAATCCCCCAATTAATATATATATTTTTTTTGCAGTGCCCTCGAAGTGGCCTGCTACGTTTGCATAACTCCTCAGTCGCGCCTATGGAGGCGGATAATCGCTGCCAACTTGGCATCGCATCAAGTCCGACAACACACACAATGCATGCCAATTAATTAAGACCTGGCACGGGTCCCTGCTGCCCGACGACTTATTTGGCTAATTGTCTTTCGATCGGGCGAGCAGATAGTGGCCGAAATAAATATATGTACATATATACTTATGCCAGCTACCCACAGACGGTTAACGAAATTAGATTAAACGGGTTGCGTTGCGCACGCGCTCAAAGGCGGCTGCCGCCAATTATTGTTAACACGGGCAGGCAAATCGCTGGAGATACCGATTCCGAGGCGCCAGTCCAGGTGACGGCGCTTGGCGTTTTGCATAAATTAAAAATGATATTATTTAGCTACAGATTGCTATCGTACAAGGGCAATTAAAAGGCGCGGGTCGGACAGCTCTGTTATTAAGCCCAAATGGTTCTCGTAGGTGATGAAAATGTAATATAAGGTTGCTTAACATCGGCAATCAGTGGGAATTATGATTAAATGAGACTCCTTTGTTTCTGGTTTTTAAGAGCAATGAATAAACAACCCGGGACAATGGCCATTGTCCTGGGCCTGTAAACAATGACAACAAGTTCCGAAAACAAAAATAAAGCCCAGCATGAATGCAACGGATGAAAACGTAATGGCAAGGTCAGCGAAATAACGTCCCGATGATTCACTGGAATTGCAGCAGACGAAATTCTGGTAAAATCAAAAAGCCAAAATCAGAAAATGTACACAACAAAAAAAAAAGCTTGAATGCATTAACGGGGAAATCCCAGTGCTCCAAAATATATTTTAAGAGTCAGGGAAATATATAAAATATACAAAAATACAGCCTTATCAAAATTCAAACCTTATGACCGGCGATCGTGGGAAAGTCTGCCCCTAATGCAAAATGCTGATTAGGACTAATCCGAAGCCCGCATGCCACGCCCACCGCAAATAATTCACGCCAATCTTTCACAACAATTATGCGCAACGCCGGCGAGCTAATATTTATGTAAACATGGACACGGACAGCGCTTTTCACTCGGGCCGAACACGTATCTTCGCATCTGTGGGATGCAACTGCATCTGAAAGTCAATCCGAGTGTAAGGCCAGGTTAATGCCTCAAACCTGTTCGTCATCTGGCTATTTATTTTTGCCGCATATATATATTTTGTTAATTTTGTTACCTTTGGAGCTGTTTTTTACCGCAGCTAGTCCAGCTACTTGATTTAGGAGTTTACTTTGGCAATGCACTGAGGGAAATTGTCTTTATATTGGGAAGGAAAATTGTTTGTAATTAAATTTGATTACAATATGTTGAAAGGTTTTGTTGTGAGACTTTTTCTAAGGCGATCTTCTTATTGAATTGAAGATAAGGTAGTGTATAGGATGTATAAATAAAATTATAAGTCATAAAGAATATATAAATGTACTGTTAAAATAAATACAAAACGTATACTTAAATTTTAAAAATCATTAACTGAGCTTATCAAATCAATAAATTAAAAACCCCAACCACTTTTTTTAAGAATAAAGACAAATGGAATAAATGAGAATTCACTTCAAAATACTACACAGAATAAATAATATTTAATTATTTGGTTTTATTTTATTAAATTTTACTACCCAAAATCTTGAAGCTATTTCCCTGATATATCTGAATTTAAATAATTTATATTTCGGATCTCTACTATTTTTTTTTTTCTCTATCTGCACCGCTAACTTGCCGACAGCTGGCTGGCGAGGGACCGGACCCTCTCGATCTTTCAGCACCAACTGCCTGGTTTCGTTTAACAATATTAATATGCGATGCGAATATGCGGAATTTATCGGGCAACAAGTGGCGGATACTACTATGGGTCTGGGCCTGTTTCTAATTTAAATATTTCGCAATCTTGGCGCGAGTACCATTCACAAATGACCTAATTGAGACGTAGGTCCCCCAGTTATCTCCTGCAGTGATTGCTCACGCGGCTTGGCCTGAGTCAGTGTTCTGTGTTAATGGCACGACATGACGACATCGAATACAAATTGGTAGCAAATTTTAATTCGTTTGTATATTTGCATCTATTGCTTTTTTAGTGAAAAGTCGTACATGTTTCTGACACTGACTCATGAAGATTTATACTTGTTCTCAGGGAGGTGCAGGCAGGCAAGCAGGCTCCTAAATTGGCATACATTGTTCTGTTCAGCTGTTCTGGTTTCATGACACAGAGTTCCCTTTTCCATTTTTAATTTTTCCGGCCTCCCCTCACGCCCTCTTTTTCCAACTAATATTGGTGGCGTTCCCTTTTGCAGTTATTCGCATCGTGCAAATGTTTATGTGTATTACATCAAAGTACATTTGTTTTTCAGGCGGTTGTCGGCAGCCCGCCACCGCCATTTCCCGCTCTTGCTGCTGCCACGAATTAGAGTCACAAGAGTCGGCGACAAAGGGGGAGCCTTCAACACTGTCGTCATGTCAGGCCCACAGTTAACAAATGTGTACCGAAAATGTTTTTTGTCAAAACTTTCTGTCCTGTCCCGTCAATTTGGGCGGAACGCGGGCTACCGGAGCTCCGTAGAATTCGCCATTTGCCATTTAATTAAGACAAGTTGGGGACAGCCCGCATGGAGATAAAGCCAGGCTTATTTGGTGGCAATAAACAGTATATGGTGGTGGTGGAAACAAACAAGTTTAAATAAAAAATATATATAAATATATTAAATTAAATTAAGACTGTCAGATCAATCAGCTGGCCGCCTAATCATTTTATTTTTATTATCAATTAAATTTCTACAATTTTAATGTTTCAATTTGCATGCGTATGCTAATCCAGCAAATCTAAAGAAAGTCATAAAGGATGGGTCTTTAATTTGTTTATTTTTAAAAATAATACATTAAATTTGCACAAGCATAGTACATAGCAACGGAAAACAAATATTAGGAGTCCAGCAATGCTAATGATCCAAATCGGAAGCAATAATCATAATTTCAAAGAAAAAGTCTAGAGCCCTAACCCCTCTCTAAGAACTTTAAACATTTTGTTATTAAATACTAAAACTGTTCACCATTACCACATTATAATTCCTCTATAATCAACCCTGATTTTACAGCAATTTATATTAACATCACACATTGCAAAAATTAATTCAACGGAAAATCCAACTGTCAAAGACGACACCCAAGACATGAATATAGTTTCGAAGAATTGCGACACCTATCAAACCGCGATTTATATCCAGTAATTACAAACCTATTTCGACACGACTGCAATATGCAATTATCGCGTTAAGAAAATATATGTACTCTTAATGCTGTGCACCCATAAATCGGAAAATTCGCAGGCGGAAAGTTGACATATTGACTAGCCCCTCGACAGCTTCAATTTCCGCTGCTAAACCGGAGATCGCTCAATCAACATAATGCCGTTGGGAGATCACTAATGTCTAAGACTCTAAATCTTGAAAGAAAAAATCAGACAAGGCAGCACTAGAAAACTTTAGTGTACTTAAATACTCTTTATAAATAAATATTAAATAAAAACCCGTTCCCTTTGGTTTCTATTAAACGGAAAACATTACGTTTTTCCTGTTTCCGTTTGATAAAAAAATGTAGTAATAATTTCAATTGTCATCCCTTGTTAACAGATATATTCAGCTTTTCTGCATAATTTTTCTATGATATAAATGCAAATAAAATGGGTAAACATTTTAGAAGAGTTTGTCCGAAGATTACAGACGTTCTGCAAATATTTGAGCCCATAGCATATGGCCAAGAAATCCGACAAGGGCAACTAAGAGTCGAATTTGCCCGGTCTCTTTGTATTTGCCCCGAGTTATACTCGTATTTATTAATGAGCTGCACAAACATGCATAGTCAATTTTCAGTTCATTGCCGTTGTTTTGGCTTTGTTTGCCTTTGGAGTAGTTTGTTTGCCGTTGACTAAAGACGATACGCGATGGCAAAAAATATAAAAAATAGAGAAAATAAGTAAATGTTATTTAATAGGCGACGCCCGCTCAATTATCGCAAACTATAAATGCGCCCTGTGCATTACTTCCTTCCATTCGGAAATATCTGACTTCAAGTGGACCGCAGGGCAATATGGCATTATTTTTTGGACTTTTCCCCCGTTTACGTGACCGACAGATGCCATCAAAGGTAAGCGCTTAAAATAGTTTTCGGACTTACCAGCCTTCACTTAATGGCAATGAATATTTCCACGTATTCCCTGGCGGATGAGGGTCTCTCTACTGCTGCATAGTTTCGGGCGACAGCTTCCGGTGGACAGGACACTTTCCACAATGCCTTCAGACACTTTTCTTTTATGCCCGGCTCCTTTGTACTCTCGGGTATTCCGTTCTTGCAACTCACTACACTACACAAAACAGGCGAAACGGTTTCATTTAGAATAAGAGATCAATGGAAACGTCGGAAGGGGTTGCGATGCCGTTGGAGATGCCTCATGTAAAATGGCATTGACATTGGCCAGTCATTGTCCGGCAGTGGGACAAAGCCAAGTCCAGAGCCACAAAGGCGAACAGAAGGATTTCTGAGCACAAAACACTAAGTATAGCGATCGGCACTAGGCTAATTCTAATTTTCACACGCAATTTTGCACTGGAATAAAGGTATTCTTAAATCAAAGCGAGCTACTATAGTTAATTTATTGTTTTTATTTTAAATTCAATTATAAAGCAAAATCTTTTGAAAGAACAATATAATTAAGGTGAGTTTTTTTGATAAAATATTAATCAAATAAAACGTTAAACATATATTTCAAATATATTTTGTACGCTAATTTTAGCCTTTAGCCTTATGCAAATCATTCTTTTTTAATTGGAAATAATTTAAATTTATTTAAATTTTTATTTGTCGAAATATTTCTTGTTCTATATTTTCTTTTATATATTTTTAAAATATTAAAGTCACAATTTTAAATACGAAAAACTCTTTCCCGTTTTATAATTTACATTAAATTCTACGATTTTTGTTTATTTGTTTGTTTTATTTTTCAATGCATTTTAAAACTCTTGATTTTGGAGCCTTATTTATTTCCGTGCAGCAATCTCAGCCGGCAAAAAACACTGCACTCACATTCCCACACCCGGAGACGCGAATTTTGTATTTTTTTTATGAATCGCTGGTGGAGCACGCCTCGAAGTCGACGGCACAAAATTCGCGTGTGGCTGCCCTGCGATGCGCTCCGTTCGGCGGACAGACTGTGACTGAGACCGAGACTGAGGCTAAAAACTGGCGACTGATTGCGAGGCGGAAACTGCGTCGGCGGCGCCAAAAGCTGCTCTGCCGGCGGAGCCGTCGACGCCGACGACATTGGCAGAATGCCGGTCTATATATGCCTTTGCTACAGTATGCGGTGGCTACTGTTTGTTTGCCGCCTCTTGTTTGGCAGATACTTTCGTTGTCCGTTCCGTTGTTGATACTGATGGAGCACAAAATTCGAAATGCAATTAAAAGCGTTGTTTGAAAGAATTCGAAATAGCAGATAACTTTTTCAGGAAAAGGCAGAAAATGCTTTGGAAAGGCAAAACAAAAACTGCCAGCCTTGTAATTTGTTAATCAAATTTTGGGCATAGCAAGTAAATAGTTTTAATTGATTTTCAAGTATCAGAGATGTAAAAGGCTTGGAATAACAATTATTAGTAATATAACATTTAAAATTTAGCTTCAATTGTGACCCACTGAATAAAACTTAAAAGAGTGAGCTTTGAAATGTTGCTAAGATAAATCATTATCTTTAAATATCTTTAAGAATTTTATAACTTATTATTGTTTATTTTTTATTATTTCTTATAGATATAAAAGTATGTTTTAATGTATTTAAAATTGTTTGCTTAAGAAGTGGTAACACCTGCTTAGACAAATATTTTGTAAGATAGTTAATCTTATCTTTTCTTGTTTCTTGTTTGCGTAATTATGTGTTAATCTGATTTTATCTCCCCAACAAATTTTGGCCTACAATTACGCTAGATTTCTAGCTTAAAGATTAGACAATCTTAAGTAATGTAAATGTAATAAACAACTTCAAAATGTATTATTTTAATATAAATCATTCAATCAGTTTAAAGGATACATAAAAAAATAAACCCATTTTCTGTGAATTGTTTCAACTGGTAATCCCATTATATTTTAATTTAAAATTATTTCTTCTTTCAAACTAAATACCTTATTAAAGCGAGATAAGAAAAAGTATTGGTATATTTCCTATTATTTGTTTAACCTTCTATTCAAAACTCCATCTAATATAGTTCTAATATTCCCCAAACATTCCGAATCCTCTGGGTTTTGTGTTTCCAGAACTCGTGCGAGTCAAATCAAGGCGCAATTTCGTCGGGGCTCAGTGCAATTTATAGCAGTAAAGCAAGCTCCAACTTCTGGTGACTTACCTGCTGCAGTGGCCAGGTGTTTTCCCACCGTAGACACCTGCTGTCCTGGGCTGCAACCACTTGGCTATAAATAGGAGCAACTAGAGGAGACGAACCCAGCGGGCAACACTTTCGTTTAACTTTTGCGGCAGCAGAAATTAGTTCCCAGGCGGCCTCCATAAGCTTGGCAAGAAAAAAGGGCTAAAAACTTGAAGGAAACCGGCAGCAAAGGGGGCAGGGCAGGCAGTCGATATGGCGACATGTGCCCCTGATCCCACATGTGCCGCCGGGGCAAGTTTGCTTTCTTAATTATTTACACGTAATAAAACTAAGCATAATTTTCCAGCGGCAACTAACCCGTCGAGGAACGCACTGGCGCCTTATTTCAAATTCTATAAATAATTTCAAAAGCAGTTGATACGTATCGCCAAAGGCTTGCTTAGCAGGCGTCTCCAGAAAGCCGGAAAAATGGAAAACACATTCATACAAGTTGTTGGATAAAGAGAGATAGAGGGAGAGAGAGTCTAGAAGCGTGAGAGAGTCAGACTCTGCTGGCAGAGAAAGAGAGCTGCGACTGCTACGCTGGCAGCGCAGCAGCAGCGTCACATGCGGCGTATGCGTAATTTTGTCAGCCTTATCAGAAAGCCATTGCAAGCAAAGTTTATTTTAAAGAGCCGGGCCATTTATCGAACTTGCAACGTGTGTTGTTGTCTCCTGCGGTCTGGGCCACATGCACATCCCGTCGCACCCCCCTTTCTGGATGGAGCTCCTTTGGCCAGGATGCAGCCTATCCCAACACAAGAGTCGCGTTGTTTGCACGCCGACTGCCCAAAGCCCGCCAATTGTTTATTCAAGCAGCATCGCAGCCCATGTGCACTTGAACTGCCCGGGCCCGAGCTGCTGCTGTGCTCCTCTGCCCTCCCCAATCCTCTCCCTTGGCCCGGCATGCCTGTGCATTCATTGGGTCTGCGATGTGTTTGTCTGGCCATTTTTTTCTCTGGCTCTCTGGAAGCCAGCCTTCGCTTGGCACACTGCTGGGAAATATTCATTTATTCAGTTATTAAATTAATTGTAAATTGTATTCAATTAATTGTAAAATAAAGGAGTTGTAATTATGCATTTATTCAAACATCTTTGGGCAGTATGGTCTTAAAGTTTGTAGATTATTCGAATCGTAAGGGTTTCTTGGTCTTACTTGAAATTAAAGCGAAGTTTTTTTAATTTATTCTAAAAGTTTAACTTATATTCATACTTTTTTCAAAAGGCTTTCAAATGCTTCTGTAATTTTTAAAACAATTTGATTTGTTGGCTTTACTTTGAAAGAAATACCCTTAGATTTATTCTCTGACTTTTTATACCCTTTCTCTCCGTGTAAAAACCGCTCACTGCAGTTGTTATCGCGGCAGTTTGTTGTTGTCGCTGGGCTTAAACGGCTCTTAGTGGCAGTGAATCAGTGGCCAAACATGTAATCTGTTTAATGGCCACTGACCGTGCTCTCCGGACCCGGCTTCTGCTTCTGCTACAGCTCTTGCTGCTCCCTCCCAGCCTAGCCGTCGCGTATACGCACCGTTGGCCGGGCAAATGCTTGGAATTTGCATAGAGCTTTATTTCAAATACTTGTACTCTTTTCGGCATCTCTATGTAGTGCCCACCTGTTGCTCGGAAAGAAACACAAATGCCATTTAGACATTTGGACATTCGGGGGCAAACAAAAAACGTGGTTAAAAAAAAAACACAAAACGTTAAATAAAAAACAAATAACTGCTGCAAAAAACAAACAAAACAAATACCAAAAGCGAGCGTAAACTTGTTGGTCTCCGTCGCGCCACTGATTTGCATAAACCGCAAAAAACCAAGCTGAAAGCGATAAAAGATTTACAGATCTCTGGCTGAGTAAACAACAATAAATAGAAACATTGCTCGCCACTTTTGGTTTCAGAGACGCTTTTCAATTAGTCGCCAAAGGAGTTGGAACCCCCTTTGCCTAAACCGCAGATCTCGGCGCTTTTCTAGAGTTTTTATTACACAGGCGCGGAACCTGCTCTACAAAAGCGATTTGGTGGTCTTTTATGGAATTTTTTTAGCACCGTTTATCGATCTCAAATAACAGTTCTAAAAAAAGTGCTTTATTCGAACGAAAAACATGGTTCATTAGCATAAATAAAACGATGCGAGTTGCCTTGACTTGGCCAACTGAAGCATTTTTAAAGATTAAACAAACAAAAAGCATTTGCATTTCCTCAGAGAGATAAGAATGAGATTGCATCTGAGATCCTGGTAGAACATTTCCAAATGAAACATGCGATTTTAACAACTTTTGAGCAATTAAAACATATAGTTCCTGAATTGATATAATCTGATAGTTGCCTATAAAAAACCTTAGTAACAATACCTTCTGTTCCGAAACCAGAATCGTATATTTTGATGGCCAGGTTTATGGTTTCCAGACCGTTTATAGATCTCGTATAAAAGCGGCTAAAGAAGTGTTAAATATTTTCATTCGCCGAACCCAAACCCGATTAGCATCCAACTTGATTCGCATCGATTTGGTTTATTCCCATTCATTTGCCCTAATTAAGTAAAATATGGATTTGCATTTTGACTAAATAATCCGAACATCGTTTTTGATTAGATCTCGTTTTTTGGCAGTTAAATTTTGAGAGCAATAAAAGCGTTAAGCCAGGTGGGTTTTTAGCAAACAAATTCGGGACTAATTAATTTAATTTACAAAATTCTAAAAAAAAAAATTGTTCTATAATTATTATTATTATTAATATTATTATTACTTTTTTTTACTTTACAAAAGTGAACTAACGGTTATTTCTGTGTCCATAAATACATTATTTTTTTTTTTGTATAAATCCTTTTATTATGTTAAGCACCATCTATTGTGTTTTACACCAGATACTGGGAACAGTATTGCGCAGTCTCCACATACAGATGGCGCAAAATTGCTCATTTTCCGATAATAGATGGCTGTAATGTATTGGGAAATTATCAAATTTCTCTTATACAGCTGCTTATCAAAGTTTTCAACCCTTCACGCTCGTTTTTCGTTCAAGTATGACCATCTCCCGTTGCGTCGAAAATCTTATCCTTTTCGGCTAAATTGAAAACTTTTTCAATTTAAGCTCTAACAGTCACACTACAATTAAAAAAAATAAATAAAATTCTTTGTTTTCTGTTTTCATCAAAAATTCCCCTCCCCCGCCCCTGTTTGGCCAAAAAGAATATGAGCTGGCGCGACAGCATTCCCGGCGCAGTGGCGCACATCCTCAATGAGAGCGCCAACACTCTGCTCTCGCACAGCTCCGCCCTGTCTGGAGCAACAGTTGGCAGCGCGTTCTCTGGGGGATCGGGCTCTGGATCCGATGCCGGAGGCTCCGAGGAAGGTGCCCCGCACGGCCAGTACCGGGGGCTGCCCATTCCCGCCTCGCTGGTTCGGGAGCAGTGGCGCCTGATCTTCACCAGCGACGCCAATATCCAGGATCTGCAGGCGGCCATTGCCCATTGTCGGGATCTCGTCCTGCTGAGCGAGGAGCTCAGCGAGGAGCGGCGCTGGTTGGTCAGGCACCTTGTGGACCTGCGCTACTCCCTGCAACAGCTGGAGGAGGCCCAGGAACAACAGTCCCTCTCCTCGGACATTGTCCTGATGAACGCCATCCGGGCGGTGGTGGGACACCACTTTGTGCCGCATCACCCGCACCACGGCAAGCGGAGTCGCCTGCAAGCGGCCGCTAAGAGAAACTACTGCGATCACTGCACCGCCATCATCTGGAGCGTGGTGCAGGCGTCGTACGTGTGTAGCGACTGCGGCTACCTGGTGCACCAAAAGTGCATCGATAGTGTAAAGCGAGTGTGTGCCCATGTCCTGGTCTCGGAGCGCCAGTATCCCGTAGCGGAGATCTGCCCGGAGATTGGCCTGGCCGCCCAGGGATACAAGTGCGCCGAGTGTGGAACGCTGCTCAACCTAAGTGAGTGCTAATCCCGAAGAGGAAGGTGCTCAAAATAATAAATTAATTATTTTTCTAAAGAAAACTCCTGGATAGAGCCACGTCTGTGCGACTACAGTGGCCTGTACTTTTGTCCCCGCTGCCATTGGAATGACAGCAACTTTATACCAGCCCGCATAATCCACAACTGGGACTTCTCGCCCAGGCGAGTCTCCCGCACTTCGCTCCAGGAGATCCGGCTGTTCCTGAACAAGCCGCTCATCCGGCTGGAGGAGGACAACCCCAAGCTCTTTGTCTTCGTTGAGAAGCTGTGTGCGGTGAAGAAACTACGCCAGAATCTGGTCCACATGCGTCACTATCTGGCCGCCTGCAAGCTGGCCAGTGATCAGAAACTGGTGGATCAGCAGCTCGGCGGCAGACGACACCTGGCTCAGTCTAATGAGTTTTACTCGCTGAGTGACTTGGTGCAGGTGGACACGGGAGCCCTCACAGAGTTCCTGCAGGCTGTGTTTAAGGTTTTTGATGACCACATCCGATCGTGCCACATGTGCCTGGCCCAGGCGTACATCTGCGAGATTTGCAGCAACAACGAAGTGATCTTTCCCTTTGATGATGGCTGTATCAAGTGCGATCAGTGCAACTCCATCTACCACCGGGTCTGCCTCACGCGCAAGAATATGATTTGCCCCAAGTGCACTCGCATCCAGGAGCGGCGTCTTCAACTAGATCGCATGAAAAGCACCGAGGAGGAGGAAGAGGACGAAGAGGCCACCGATGATGAAGTGGCAATAGCCTTTTGAATTTCAAGTTCAAGTTCGCTCGTATCTGTGCTGGTTTTTAATGTTATCATATGTACATAGGGTTTAACCAAAAGAAATATATATAAAAACTACTATTAAAATTAAGATTTAGGTTTCCCCTTCTCAGTTTTCCTTCTTTCCGTACTTCTCCCGCTTGTGGAACTTTCTGGGATTTATGCCGTAGGCCTTCAGTCGGTCGTCGGTTATGCCACTCGAGTTGTTGTTCAATTTATTTTTCGCCTTGAAGCTGTGGGTTTTCTTTGCTCCGCTGGGCTTGTGTTCTGATTTCTTGAAGGGATTGGGTCCTTGTTTACCGTTTCCTTTTTTGTTATTAAATGAAGTTTGTCCTGGCTTTGAGTTTGATCTATTTTGTGGCTTATTAAAAGGATTTTTTTCAGATTTTTGCGGTGGGATTTCAGTTTTATTTTCCGATTTATTTTGCTTTTGATTTTCCGTTCCATTTTCTACAAGTTTAGGCGGCTGCCCTGGCTTTGAGTTTGGTCTATTTTGTGGCTTATTAAAAGGATTTTTTCCGTTTGATTTTTGAGGTGATTTTTCAGTTTTCTTTTCAGAATTATTGTGCGTGTGATTTTCCGTTTTATTTTCTGTTGGTTGAGGTGCCTTTTTGCCTTTGTTTATCTTGTTCTTTTCTGATTTATTTTGTGTTTGCTGAGCTGAAACGTTTCCTTGTGTCTCTTGATCTTGTTTGCTCTTTTTAGGAGCTGAAGAATCATCCTGTGCTTGGCTTTCATTGGCCTCTTTTGGCTGCTGCAACTCCTTGGGTTCCTTTTTGGGATTTTGTGTGGAAGTGGCGGCAGCTGCTGCAGCCGCTTTACGTTTCAAACGCTTTCTCTTCGATTTGGATAAACCTTCCGTTGGATTTTGAGACGATTCAGCAGGAGCAGACGTTTCGGCAGCTGGTTGGGCACTTGGAGTCTCTCCTGTTGCTTTATCTTCATCATCGGAACTAAAATTAGGTAAGGATCAGTCAAAATTCTTATAAACAAAATATTTAAAGCTTACCCCTCCCCGTAAAGACTCTTAAAAATCTTTCTTTTAAGGTCCTCATTCTTGGCCTTCATCTTGTACAGACGCTGCTCTTTCTTTTCCACATGCTCTGGCCGCGTTTGGACAGCCTTCTTGAGACTGGCCCACTGGTTAAGCTCCTTGTTCTTGGCCAGCAAGATCTCCTCTATTGTCAGGCCAAAATCGTTGGGCGTGGTTTCCACATATTTAAAGCGACACGGCTGATCTCCAATGATGTCCTCGCAGTCCAACTGATAGTATTCGTCTATGTACTCGCCGTAGGTTTTCTCATCTTCCGGATTGAATGCCGGCTTTTTGGCCTGGATCATCTCCATGAAGCGATTCCGCCTGCCCTTGCGGCCCTTGCGACCGCGCGTGCTCTCGATGAGTTCTTGCTGCAGTTGCTCCTTGGCCGTGGATGGATCGTAGTCACAGTCCATGTTGAAGTCATTGTCCTCGCAGTGCCCTTCGTAGTCCTCATCGCCGGCGTCCTTGTGCTGCCTGGGATCGTAGTTATCCCAGTCCTCTAGGACCAACTCATCGATATCCGAGGGGCATTCCGGCTTCTCCTCGCCCTCGTCCACATTGTAGTATTCGTCGTTGAAGAGCTCCTGCATGCGTCGATCGTGGGCAGCCGGATCAAAGTCCTCCTCCAGTTCGTCGTCGCGAAAACCGAGCTCATCATTGCCGGTGACCGCTTTCAGTTTACGTATCTTTTCCTCGATCTCCTTGCGCTTCATCTCCTTGATCAAGTCGAGTTCCTTCATCTTTTGCTGCTTCTCCTGCTCCTTGCGCTCCTTCAGCTCCTTACGTTTCTCCTTTCGCTTGTCGTCCGTTCGTCGGATGGACTGCTCCACGGTGCGGGGATATCGCTTGATGAATTCCGCATCAGGTTCCTCGAAGCGGAAGTTGTACTTGTGCTCGAACTCCGCCTGCTTCTCCAGCTCCTGTTCGTCCTCCGACAAAGGAGCGGTTTCGCCCACAATCTCGTCGTAGGTGGGAATGGCGGACTCATCTGTTTTGGCATATCCCTTATTGAGGATGTAGTCCCTGAGGAAGCTCTCGCCCTGCGTCAGCTTGCTGCTGTTCCAGTACTGTTTAAGTGGCTCCAGCTGCTTCTTGTCCGTTTCTTGTATGTTTTCCTGTTGGCCCGCCAGCCACTTGGCAAAGTCTGCCTCCTCGGCCTCCGTTTGCTCCTTGGTCTTGCTGCGTTTCTTGAATATGCCGCCGAATTCCTCGTCCTCGCCATCATCTTCCTGGTTCATCACACTCCGGAACTCAGCCTTTAGACGACGCTCCTCCTCGACAGCGGTTGGAGACTGAGCCCGCTGATATTCCTCCTCCTCCTTCTCCTGCTGCTCCTCATCGGAACTCTCAAACTTGCCATTGTGCTCGAGAATTACTTTTCTCTCATAATCCTTTAGAGTGACTGGCTTTGATTTCTTCTTTTTCTTGCGAGAAGCCTCCCCCTCCCCCTCCTTGTCGCCCTCATCGCTGGAGGATTCGTTGAAGAAGCGTGTTTCCTTGTCGTAGATCCGCGGGTCTTTGCTCTTCAGGGAGGAAAGCGTCTTGAAGAAGTCCTGGTCAAACTTGGGGTCCACCTCATCCTCCTCGGATGACTCGCTGTCGCTGTCGAATTCGGATTCCGAAACGTCCAAGCCCCGATCCTTATCTAAAGAAATAAAAATTAAGAAATAAGTAATTGTGCAATGATAGCAATTCAGGAGCTTTACATTTCTGGAGGAGCTCCTTCTTGCGCAGGTTGTTGTAGGTCTTGGCATAGTCCTGGTTGGTGCTCAGCTGCAGATCGTCTCCTTCATCATCCGAGCCTTCGAATAGATTATTATTCATAGTTTTGTTTATTTTCCCGGATTCCTGAAATAAACCAATTCCACACGTGTTTACGGTAACAGCTGTTGACCAGCGTTGCTAATGTAGCTATTTCTTAGCTTGATATATCGGTTTTAAAAAGCACAAGACGGAAAAAATTCAGGGTACTCCCTAAATGTTTGCATGACTGAGAAAAAATATATATGAATATGAAAAATATAAATATATAAACTTTATAGGGTCGGATATGATTTTTTGACAAACTAAAATTATAATACCCTTTCAGAAGTCCGTAAATATTATAATTATTTAAATCAATATTTTTATATGGTAATTTTTTCGACAAATCAAAGTTTACAAAATGTGCATAACTAAATCGAAAAGGCATTAAATTCAATTCGGAAACTTTCATATGCTAGTTTTTCCTAAGTTAACAAAATTGTATACTATACGAATACGAAAGGTCGTGACAACTATCGATGTTGTTATCAATAATTTGTCATACCTAAGGTTTTATATTTACAATTTTTCCAAGTTTTGTAAATTACCCTAAATCTTAAGCAATTTAGCAACATTCCAAATAGATGGCAGAGACACCTGAACCACAAGGGGCCTTGAGCACCTCCTCCTCCTCCACGCCCGCCGACAAGGACTCCTCCAAGAGTAACACACCCACCTTTTTTTTCTATCACAAAGGTGTTATCATATTTTCTATGATTTGTACTTAGTTTGCGTGCTGCTAAACGCAACGGGAAATGTCCCCATCATCAAGAAGCGCACATGGACAGTGGATCCCAACAAAACCGTTAGCTGGATCCAGAAATTTATCCACAAATACCTGAAACTGGATGCCAACGAGCAGATTGCAAGTATCCTTCAAACATCCACCCAGATCCCCTATATCTAAATAAATATTTATACTCTAGTTCCTCTACGTTAACCAGACGTTCGCTCCCGCCCCAGATCAGATAATTAAGAACCTGTACGAGTGCCACGGAACCAATGGGAAGCTGGTGCTCTACTACTGCAAGAATCAGGCGTGGGGCTAAATCGATACGCACTGGGTTTGGCTAAATCTTAAGTATTTATTGTGTATTTTAATTAATGTGAATAAGCTGATGTTGCGAACTCGATTTCACACTTTATTTCCCCCAAAACGGGGGCCTAACAATTGTATTTAAATGAATATTACAAGGGGTTTAGTCTCCACGCAGAGCCTCCAGCTCGTCGGCAGCCTCTTTGGATACCCTGTGGTACTTGGCCACCGAGGGTCGGTAGTAGTAGGCCTGGTAATCGTTGCGCTCGGACATCTTGCGACGCACCTGCTCCTCCAAAAGGCTAAAAAGATAATCATGATTATAGAAGCGAGTGGATTTTAGAGCTTCTGTTAAGACCTACCGGATCTGCGCCTTCTCGTTCTCCTCGAACAGGTAGTGCAGGGATTTCTCGTAGTTTTGCTGCTCCGAGTTCAACAAGTAGCGGGAAATGAAGCGGGAGATAGGGTGCTGCAAAGGAGAACGAAAATATTTGTTTATTTACCAACACAGCCCGTAGATGAGGCGGCTTGTCCTACTTTCTCGTACTCCCAGTGCTTGGGCTCATAGCCCTCTGGGATCTCGGCCAGCTGCGCCGGGCCCACGAAGATGTTTGCATAGAGAACCAGTCCAGTGACCGGGATCAGGCCGAGCATTACGTAAAAGTGCATCAGATCCTTGAACTTGTCCCACTGGAAGCGCGACGGCTTGATGGTCATGTGGTGGTGTCCATGATCGCCGCCCATCCTGCGCAGCTGTTGTTGCAGGGCTAGAAATCCGGAGTAGTTGGTTGCGTAATGTGGAATGTGTTTACCGCCGTCGCATCGTGGAGGACTCACCATTCCGGCAGGCGGGAGTCTGCAGGACAGCCCGGAAGTTCGCGAACTTGGCCGCCGGCGTCAGCAAACGGCTCCAACCGACCATTTTAATCTATTTTGATTTTTAATTCACGATTTGCAGCTGGTCGCGTCAAAGATGTGAGTTGCTGGGCAGCGATAAATCGATGTATCGATAACGGATGCGGTGAAAACACGAGCCGCACTCACGCAATACAAATGAGTCCCATTAACAATTTTTTAAACTAAAAATAATTGTTTACACATTCGAAAGTATGCGTGTAAGTTTTAGAAGCTTACTTTATTTTTAAATTTTTAAAAATAAAATAGTTTTCAGGGGTTTTTGAGTTTTAAAACATTGTGCACTTATAGATTAAAATTTTTTGTATATTCGGAGAATACCCAGATTTGTTTTACTATTTATTTTTATTGTAAACGTTTTATAAATAACCAAATAATTTAGAAAATTTTCTCGTGAATCTTTCAAAGCTTGGCGGTAGTGCTGGAAAATAGCTCTGAGGAATTCGGTATTATATGGATATCGATAATATGGACGAATCTTCAGACGTTGACCATCACTATTCATCCACAAAAACAACGTCTGGAAGTAAAATTAAAGAAAACTTTTTTTTACTAACAAAAGGTACTTTCTCAGTGCATTCTGACTCATAAAAAGAGTACAAACTCCAGGAATATGTGAAACAAAAGAAGAGGCTATCAAATAAGTGTAAATCAAGTGAGCTGGGCTGATTGTTTGAGGTCCACACCCGACCAGTTTGCTGATAAAAGCTCATACAGCGTATAAAAAAAAAGTAAATATCATTAAGGTGACGGCAAAACACAAATGCGCAGTTTGTTTGCAAATAATTGCCGTTGAACTGTGTGCGTGTTATTGTTAGCAATTTCCCATTTTCCTGCAAGGAGCTTGTGCAATTTTACCCCTGTGTGTGTATGTACCTACAGTGGCGGGACAAAGGAGCAGGACAACTCCCTTTTACAGTTATTGGAAAAAGGAGCAGTACGCCACTTGTAACAGTGGTGGCAGAAAGGATGCTTAAAGAATTAAAGAAACGTAAAAATAAAATTGGAAATATCAAAGAAAGAGTCACAGAAAACTACAAAGATAAACAGAGTGGAATTTTTAATGTTAATGTTTTAAAATCATTATTCAGATGTAGTTTCTTTGAAAGCATTACTTTTATCTTAAAGTAAAAGTACAATGTGAATGGAATGTTACCATAAAATGGCAATCACTTACAGCTATTTTATGTGTTCTTGTACAACTTTGTGGTGGAGCTGCGATAAGCACTCTGCAAGTTAGTCAGCTTGTTTCATTCTGTGTTGTTATCTGTCATGAATACAACCCATTTGTCTCGCCACCGCTGCCATGCCCATTTGTAGCGCCTCCACTGTATGTGTACCCCGCAAGGTGGGCGCCTTCCAGGGCCAAGTTAAACTTCGGTTAAATCCATTCCGTTCGAATGCAAGGCTGTGAATCAGCCCAGTATTCAGTACCAGTGCCAGTGCCATTCCAACACCAACCCACGAAGCAGCGAATAATCAGTCAAGAAAACTAGCTTGTTGGATGTGACGTCATCGATGGAGTACTGGCACCTCTGCTTATGGCTAATTTATTCTCGCATTTCAGCGGCAGTATACATATATTCCACATGCCAATATAATCGACTGAGCCACGTCCTGCGTCACAGCGAGAATTCCAATCACATCGAACGGATACGGACCGAACACTTACCCACCCAACCATCGCCCCACAACACCCAACACACCCGCAATGGATTCCCATTCGCGTTTCACACCGAGATTACCAGGTAAGTCCGCCGGCCGCTTGGCCAAAAGTCATGCTTCTCGATTCGAATACCTAGTTTTGATCTTTGATTTCGTAACTGCTTAGCATTTTGAGTGCCATTGCAAGTGATTTGCCTTGTTGGTTGCCGCGAAAGAATTCCCAAAACAATGACAGAACCGCAGTCTCACAGGTGAACTTTGCTTAATGTAATATTACTCAATGTAGGTAAAGAAATATGTTTTATATAATTTAGAAGTTAAACAAATTTAAAAAGACAAAGTAAGACTAAACCATTAATTCATTTTCCTTGAACTGAAAAGAATTTAATATTTACGAATTATCATCATCAAATATTAGTTTCTTTGTAAAATTCCAACTGATCAAACTTTGCAGTAAGAGAAAATCCATCTTAAGCAGTTCACCTTTAGACCGGGTTTCCCCCCACCAATCTGTCTTAAGTTTTGGGAGTCATTTGGCCGCGCCGCTTTGTTTTGTTTTCATTACCGTTTGTAGCTTTTTTTTTTTGAGGGGGAGAGCTGTTCCCCCGTTGGAGAACTAACAGTAATAGCCAGCGATTAAAACTAATTTTTGTGCCCCGCCCCCGCCTTGCCTATTGCCTAACCCCCCATAACAGCCCCGTAATCCAACCTCTTTGTTTTTGGTATCAAGTTGTGCTACTAACCCCATTTCAAACTGTAAAACCCAGCCTATATGGGCAGCTCACAGTCTCTCTCTGTACATACATATATCTTGCATAAATATATTACTACCCGACATGTTTGCTTGGTTTGTTGTGGATCCTATGTTACTACTTTTCGCTAGCTGTGTTGTTGCTGATATGTTTGTTACGAGGT
Source organism: Drosophila ogumai (assembly GCA_018904815.1). NCBI lineage: Eukaryota > Metazoa > Arthropoda > Insecta > Diptera > Drosophilidae > Drosophila > Drosophila ogumai. Next base: position 26,474 of record JAEIIJ010003721.1, read on the forward strand.
TGCGTTTGTGTGATCGTTATCCCTAGACCTAGCTTAGAGTCCCCCAATCCCCGATTGTCTCTGTTCTGTTCTGTTCAGTAATTGTCTGCCAATAATAATAGCGAAACAGTAAGATTGTTGATTATCTATCAAATCAGATGCCAATGTACTCATCAAATTAAATTTCTCTGATTCATGTCTATTCACTTACTCAAACTCAATCCGAACTAAACTTGTTGCCTCAGGCCGTCAAAATACTTAAGTGAAAGCATTACTTGTAAGATTACGTTTTTGGAATACCAGTCCGCCCCCGGAAAACTTACGAGATTCACAAATGCCTTACCTCTCGCACCCCAAGGTCCCGCCATCAATCCGATCGTCGACAACTCGGACGAGCCCCAGCCGAGCCTCTCCGATCTGCACGACTTCGAGCCGAAGCTAGAGTTTGACGATACGGAGCTGCTGGCTCCCTCGCCACTGGAAAGTAAGTAGAATATCCCTCTCAACCGGGAGAGTCACAGAAATCAGAAAGCAAAAAAAACAAGGAGCTTATTGAGTTTCTAGTGATTTATTTTTATAAAACAATTCATTGAAGTCGATGTAGGAAAAATGTGACAGCAAGATTTCTGTGACTTCCCTGGCATTGTTATAGACCCACTAATAAATTCTCTGATTCATCCCCAGAAGATGTTATGGTCGGTGACTTTGTACTGGCCGATGGTGAGTAAGGAAATTAACTTTTTCTAGTCGATGCCTTACCTCTATTGCTCCGTGCAGATCCAGAACTAGAGCCCGAGGAGGATGTGAATCCTTTGGAAGACGACTTCGAGGACCAACTCAGGGATCAGTCCGAGACTTTTCAGACGCCCAAAAATAAGTGCGATTTTCTGGGCACCGACAAACAGGGTCGTCATATTTTCGCAATTTATGCGTCACGCTTTCCCGAAAAATCACAGCTAGAGGCCTTTGTAAGGTAAGAAAAAATTATACAAAAATATATTTGTATATAACTTCTATTATTATTTAACTGATTCCTTTTTCCTCTTCTTTTAGGGAAATCATTAAAGAGATTGAACCGTTTGTCGAAAACGATTACATACTCGTGTATTTCCATCAAGGCCTCAAGGAGGACAACAAACCCTCGGCGCAGTTCCTGTGGAACTCGTACAAGGAGCTCGACCGTAACTTCCGCAAAAACCTAAAGACTCTGTATGTGGTGCATCCAACGTGGTTCATACGGGTCATCTGGAACTTCTTCAGCCCTTTCATCAGCGATAAGTTCCGCAAGAAGCTAGTCTACATCTCCAGCCTGGACGAACTGCGCCAGGCGCTCGGCCTGAACAAGCTGAAGTTGCCGGACAATATCTGCGATCTGGACGACAAACTGAACCCCAGCCGGAAGCCATCGACGCCGCCACCCAGCAGCAGTACCAGCATAAATGCATCCAGGCAGCAGCAGCACAAAATGGCGACGACGCATCAATTTGGGGTGCCCCTGAAGTTCATCGTTATGAACAGTCCCTGCCTGAACTCCATTCCGCCGATCGTGCGCAAGTGCGTGGACTCGCTGTCGATTACGGGCGTGATAGATACCGAGGGCATATTCCGGAGATCGGGCAACCACTCTGAGATTATGGCGCTCAAGGAGCGCGTTAACCGCGGCGAGGATGTGGATCTGAAGAGCGTGAATGTCCACGTAATCGCCGGCCTGCTAAAGAGTTTCCTGCGTGACCTCGCCGAACCGCTGCTCACGTTTGAGCTGTATGAGGATGTAACCCGGTTTCTGGACTGGCCCAAGGAGGAACGTTCGCGGAATGTGACCCAACTGATACGCGAAAAACTGCCCGAGGAGAACTATGAGCTGTTCAAGTACATTGTCGAGTTCCTGGTGCGCGTGATGGACTGCGAGGACCTCAACAAGATGACCTCCTCCAACCTGGCCATCGTTTTTGGCCCCAATTTCCTGTGGTCGCGCAGCACCAGCACCTCCCTGGAGGAGATTGCCCCCATCAATGCGTTCGTGGACTTTGTGCTGCAGAACCACAAGGACATCTACTTGATCGACGTCAATCAGCGCACGGTGTCCGTCGACTAGCGACTGGCCGCCGCTACCCACAAACAGTGGCGGATCTTAGAAGGTCTTGGACCTTGGAACCACAGAAGATTAAAATTTTACTTTTTGCTAAATAAATTACAACAACATACTATCATAAATTGCAATAATAAGTTTAAACCCCAAATCGAAGAATAAGTTCAATTTTCCCCCCAAGAATCGTCTCTGGATCCGCCACTGCCACAAACAAGTCCGTAATTGTAAATTGTTTGATTTTAATGTTAGTCCCTAAGTAAACCAACGGTTAGCGACAAAAAGAGCACACAAAACGGCAACGGAAACTACAGCTGATGGCAGTTTCGTGTATAAAGTGTACTGTACTCCTAAGTTGAATTTTAAACTGTGTGTGTGTAAGTGTGAGAACTGCTTGTAGCCCCAACTCCACGCCAACTCGCCCCCGGATCACAATTATTCAGCTCCCACTGAGGGAGCGCTTAGTTCGATTGATTTACCAAAGACATGTGCTCGTGTTCGGTCTGTCCCGGCATCGAGCAGCAGAGAAATTCGAAACGAGATGTTATTATTATATATTATGCAATAAACGCACATTCCCCATAACCGGAACGAACGAATCTTGGTTGCGTTGCTGAATGCACCTCTCTCACGTATGGAAGTGGAGTTGTGGCGAACTCGAAAATCGTATAAATTGAATTTCCTTATAGTAATTAAAGAAAACAATTTTTATATAATAACGGTATTGTTAAAAATAAAGTCAAATGTTAAAACACGAATTTTGGTATATTTTTTAACTTGAGGGTGTAGATGTGTTGATTGATTTAACATAAAAAAAAAAAAAAAATAAAATAAAAAGCTGATGTTGGTAATTATAAATACTTACTTACTAATAAATTTTTAAATGGTTATTTTTTGACAAATCAAAGTTAAGAACACATATTTAAGCCAAAACAACATAAATTTGAAACCCTTGCAGGTTATTGTAAATTTAGTCAGAAGCTTGCAAAGCAGTGAAAAAGAAATTTCTGACCGCATAAACCACATATATATTCTTCATCATCTTTTTGGTCATGTGCGAAAGAAAAAATTTGTTTAACAAGTTCTTCAAAATATCAAATTTTTATAATTGCTTACATCATTAAAATTCGGCATTTTTAAATGGTTTATAAATTAAGTCTTTTAAGGAGTCATTTCCGACCCCATAAAGTATATACATATATTCTTGGTCAGAATCAAAAAGCGAGTATTTCTAGCCATGTTTGCAAGAAAAAACAATTATAAACTTTTTTCAAAATTTGGTAATTCAATAACTTACACAAATGTAGATTCCTCAAAATTTTTTAAGTTTTGAAGTATGCAGTTTTTTTAAACAAATAAAAACTATCAAAAGACCGCTTTCTTTATTGAAATTACAACTTTGTTGATTAAGTTATGTAAGTTTTTAATTTTTGATTTATTAAAGAAAATATTATTTATAATTCTAGAAAAATCTAGATTTTTTGAATGCATAAGAGGCCCCAAAAAGCAAGTGATTGGTAAAGCTCGCATGTATTCAGATTAAAATCGTTAAAATGAATATACAAATATTCACTATTTTAGAGTCAATTTTTATTTTTATGATCGATTTAAGTAGGTCCTTTAACCCAATTGCGAACTGCAAGAGTATACAAACTTCGGCTTCATGAAGTTAGCTTTCTTGCTCGTTTTTTGTTTGTTTATGCATTATTTTGTTCTTTGTTTTTGTCACATTTTTCCAATTTTTATTAAGTTTTTTTCTTTTTTTGAAGTTGTGTAATTTTAAAAAAATAAGTTGCCCTTATATTTTTAATTAATTAGGGTTTTAATAAGGACGGATAATGTATGATTTTTGCCTATAAGCCCACCTATCAATTTATATATTCTCTATAATAATTATTATAATCATGTATTCTTTTTTTTACATTAAAACAATGTACTTCCCAAGAAATTACCCAATTTGGTTCCTAAAAAACGCAAACAACATTTTTGGGGACCAAACTTGCGGATAATCGCAAGCGATTTTATTATTAATATCAACACAAGTCGGTCCAGTTTGGAATATTAAATATATCATTACGGGTCACAAGTAGTCGACTTAAGGGGCTTAAATGTTGATGTTCTTCAGCTTGCGGTTCAGTTCGTTGAACTTCAGGATTTTACGCACAAAGAAGTCGCCATACCGATGCGATACCTTGGTGTCGGCTATGTGAATCATGTCGTCGTCAATGTAAAAGTCCAGCTAGAAGAAGGAAACAAAAATTAACTACATATCATCAACAGTTTCGATAACAACGCACCTCAGAGCCCGACTTGAAGGTGCCCTCCAGGCCACTGGGTCCCTTGCTCCACACCAGGTTGCGCATCTTGTGCTTGAAGCAGAGCAGGCGGATCAGCAGCTTTGACACGTCATCTTCGCTGGCATTGGGATCGATGAAGGAAGCCAGCTTGGCCAGTGGCAGGGTGGTGTACAGCTTCAGATACGAACGCGTCGTGGGCAAGTCCTTCTGCTGGCGCACCTCGTCCATGAACACCAGCAATTGGTGCTCCATGGGGTCCTTCACGTAGTCCTCCATCGGCGCATCGGCGGCCGGGGGGCAGGGGCTCACGAACCGGGGACAGGCAAAGCCAAAGAACGATTTGAACACATCCAGATCGCCGCACTGCATCTTGAACATGGCGTCGTGGTAGTTCTTCTCGCGCAGCACCTGCTGGATGGACTCGTCGATGCACTGGGGATGCAGCACCAGGCAGATGGCCAACAAGTGATACATCTGCTCAGCCTGCTTGTTGATCTGGTCGTTTTGGTACGAGCGCGTGCTGTACAGCTGCTTGGTGCGCTGGATGTACAGCAGGATGTCCGAGAAGGTGCGGATGGCGTCGGCATAGCGGCGCATCATCATGTAGGCGAAGCCCACGTAGTAGGACGTGGAGATTTGGCAGGCGGGGATGTGCGAGTAGGCGGACTTCTTGTGGATCTCAATGGGTTCCAGCACCTTGATGGCCTGGTAGTAGTCTCCCAGCAGCGAGTGCACGCGCAGCAGGCCCACGAGGGAGAAGTAACCCAGCATCTTGTAGAAGGAGAGCTTGCCAAAGTCCCCGGCCACGGTCTGGGGATCCACGCCCTGGGAGATCGCCTCCAGCTGCTTCTTGATGTTCGAGATGTCCACGAGGGAGTGCAGCACATTGAGGATGCATAGAATGCTCCACACGTTGCTGTGGTTCACGCACAGCTGCTGGATCTCGTCCTCCGTTTTGTCAGTAAGACGGGCACTGCAATAAATCCACTTCAGCAAAGAGCAAAGTGAATATACACAAACTACTCACCGATACTGCGCAAAGTTCTGGAACTGGTAAACAAACTCATCGACGAGCTCCCACAGCCAGATGTCGGGCAGCTCCAGCATCACGGGGTTCTGGGCCGAGATGATAAGGTTGAAGAAGTCGCAGTAGTTGAAGAACGAGTTGATGCGCTGCTCCAGCTTAGGGCCACCCTGGATGCGGGCGTGGATGTGGCGGTAGTACAGCTCCTTGTACAGGATCAGGAAGACCTTGTCGTTTTCCACGATGGCGGCCACCTCCTGCTCCTCCGGCCAGGCGGTCTTGTCAAAGTGGTGGTCGCTGATCTGCGGGAACGTGTTCTCGTACATGTTCTGGATGTCGTACAGATTGCCCTCCTTGATCGCCTGGCAGAAGTTGATGAGGAAGTACTTGACGTTGTCCGGCATCCGGCTGGCGTAGTAGTTACGCTCGTACTCCATGTCCAGCTGCGGGTCCCCGGTGTGCGCAAAGTCATCGTAGTAGTCCTGCAATCCGGCAATTTCAATTAATTTTTATATTTTACATTTGGTAGGGGCAGAAAAGTTGGGTTATGTTGTCGGCGCGGCATCAGCTCGGGTCTACGCGCTCCCCGGAATCCTGGCACTCACCGAATTGGGTGGGTATTCGTCTCCGCCGTACATTGTCGCTGTTTTATCTTCAGTTGGTGCACACGAAACGAAAAGGCAATCAAAATCCTGAAGAATCTGACAACACGCCAACAAATTTTTGGCGAAAAGAGAGTTAGAGATGTGAGAAATATATAAGATATCGATATATCGATATTTTATACAAAGTTAATTCTATTATACTATTATGACATTAGCGCATTGTAAGACTTAATTAATATATGGCACTCAAATGCATTAGAATAATGCATTAGCTACTTAAATGCCGCAAAAATCGATAGATGAACTACATAAAATGAAAACTCATTATAATGTCATAGGGCCATAATGAACTGGCTAATACACTTTTCAATTACAATTTTCTTCATTAAAACCGTATTTTGTTTTCGGTCCAAATCAACTATCTAGTATTTAAATTTTTCTAATATTTTCTTTTTCTTCGAGCAAGTATGTAGAAGAAAACCAAAACAAAACGCAGGAGGACAGAAAGAGAGGGAAACAGGGGCACGCGACAGC